>MU187229.1:17248-61302 GCA_016904865.1 Pissodes strobi | reverse complement strand
ATTATTATTATTATTATTATTATTATTATTATTATTATTATTATTATAGTTAATGCTATTTACTACTCCGATATTGCAACGGAGCTTTTGACATAAACATCAAACTAGTTTTTGCTAATAACTGTGACACCTCATTATTTTATAACATTTTTATACTAAAGCTTGCTAGTCATCCGTTAAACTCATTTTTCTCTCAAATGGTATATTTTCGAGCATTGTAATAAGAGTTTCTTCTTTGCGTATAAAAGTACAAAGAGTTGTACTAAAATATCTTGAAACTGACTTAAATTTTTTTTTATTTAAAAATGTGGTCATTTGGTGGTAGTTTTCACGCCACTTGTTGCAACCTGATTTTTTTTATGGCAGTGGCACACACACTAATTGGAGACCCTATGGCGCTCGACGAGCGGTGTGTGTGCGAAGATGTTGATTGACACGGCTCTTGAATATTTGTAAGTTGTAATTAGTGGGAAACAGATGTCCTGGGAGTGAGTTCCACAGTGATGCAGTGCGCCAGACAAAGGAGTTCTTGTAAAGCGATGTTCTAGGTGTTTGCAGTTGTACGACGAAGACGCACAGCTCTCTTCTGAATGGAATCCAGCAGCTTTAAGCTAAATACTCACCTACGCGAATTTCGCCTTTTTTTGACATAAACACTGTAATTTCCAGGTTTAATTATTCGCGGCAAAAAAATTTAACTTCGGCGGCGAATTCTTATGTCAATATGGTCAATTTTGTTTTCATCGATAAAAAAAACAATAACCATACCATAACCTTAGAATTCTTAGATGTACCTATGAACTGGATTCTAATAATTATAATTTTTATATGTGTAGGTTTTATCATGCGATGTACCTTTTGAGTCTTTTTGGTAATTACCATAAAAACCAAATACTTGCACTAGCCAAAAGGCATCAAAGAAAAAAATGTGGGTGAGAACTATATTTTTGCAAAGAAAAACACAAGGGGATTTTCACAATTTAATTGCGGAGATGCGTTTAACTGATACCAGTATTTTTTAAAATTATTTAAGAATGAATCCAATTCAGTTTGACTTGCTCGTACATAAAATAGGTCCGTTAAACAATAACAAACCGTCTCTGTGTTGGTTTTGGCGTCACAAAATTGGCGGAATTCGTAAAAAAGTTAAAATTGTTTTAACTTTTTAGCGAAATATTCGCGGACGAAATTTCGCGTTGCATGAGTATGAACGAAAATCTATATTCGCGCGAAAAATGGACACCTGTCAAAAAAAGGCGAAATTCGCGCAGGTGAGTATTCACCTTTAGGGTGTGCTTTGGTGCGGCAGCCCAGATATGTGAGCAATATTCTAAGCACGGTCTTATTTGCGCTTTGTAGAGCAAGAGCAACTGCTGCGGTGTATAGAGTTTTTTGTTGCGAAATAGCGCACCAAGCTTCTGGGAGGCTGATTTTGCGATGTTAGCAACGTGGTCATGCCTGGACATATTGCTGTTAACCGAGATACCCGGCAGTCCGATTGACGAGGATGAAGGAATGGTCGACCCTGCCATAGTGATGTCAGGGCCCGCTGTATTGGCCCACTTGGCAAACGTGGCTGCTTGGGTCTTTGCTGCATTGAACTGGACCAAATTTCGGTCGCCCCAAGTTTGAACTTTCTCCAGGTCTTGATTAATTGCTGAATCAACTAATACCCTCAAATAATCATGTTTTTTTTCGTAGGAAGGTATTCAAAGCAGTTGAAAGCTAGTGACTGAAAACTCTTTCTTTAAGACCATCTTTAAAGGCATCTACCCCCATAAGATGGATTTGCAGACCCATGTTTATATGAAATTTTTATCTTATTTTGAGTCGGCAGATCTACCCTCAAAGTTAAGTACCATTATTTACGAACACCCTGTATATTGCCACAAAAATCATTGATGAGAGTACAAGAGCTTCACAAAGCCTTCTTTTAATACCATGATTTAGGTAAGTAGCGTCAATAATTTATTGTCTAGAAAAAAATTGTTGGCAAAGCACGTTGCATCTAATCATTGGACTGTACGTTAAAAAAAGCCACACATCCAGAGATCAGTAAAATAAACATTATTCTACAAATATTTATAACCTCAGCGTTTTAAACCATGCTTGACATGTTAATAAAAATAAATTCTAATATTAAAGCAATAAAGAAAAATGCATGCACTATACTCGACGCGCCGAACAGATTCACCAAACACGGAAAACACGGATAAAATAATTCTTCTTATTTTATGATTCCATTGATTCCAAACATAGGAACTTTCATTAACACACTCTATTTTTATTTTTTGTATTATGGATTAGAAAAATCGAAATGAAAAACAAATCATTGGGTCGATTCAATCATAAAATAAGACGAATTGTTTCCGCGATCGGTGAATCTGTTCGGCGCGTCGAGTATAGTACTCATTAAAACTCAATAAAACTCGGTTTAATCATCTCCTGATGATGCTAACATGGTTAGCCAAACGCGCGTCGAGTGCAAAAATTCTGTTTCGGTATTGAGGATAAAACTCTGTTTTAGTGCATGTTGCCGAAGGTTCCAAACCCCAGCGTAGACTAGTACTCATGAAAAAGGTGAAAAAGGCTACATAAACCTATTCTCAAGATAGTTAAGCATAAGGTAGTAAGTTATAGTATTCACCCATTGATAATTAATAAGTAATTTTTTCTTATCACTAAATCTTCTAAAGTCACTTGTTCCATTAAAGATTTAAGCAATATGGTCATAATGCTGACTATTAAAAACACTGCCAAGGTTCTTGATCTGATTCACTTGGGTCAAGGTTGCCCCGTTGATGCTATAAAGACCTATAAAAATGCTAATGGCAAAACAGTTCACCAATCTGTCAATAAAACTCGGTAAAACGTATGTGTCATGTCATCAAAACCGGTTTAAACATCTTGACGTCTTCAACGGACATAAGCAACTCGTGAATTGAATTGCAAGACAAATATTGTATTGAAACTAATTACAGAAGGGAGGAATAATGAGCGTCTCAAGATAGGGCTATAAAAACTGAAGATCATTTTCGAAGGAATTAGACCCTAACGCACCTAGTTGAGCAAACAGCATTCTGTGGTCGACTCATGTTAATCTGCCCAGGTCTAGTAAAAAGCCATGTTTTCGAGGGGAAAGTAAACGCTTATATATACGACCCCAACTGGCCATAAATCAGAAAGCCATCAACTGGCTTCTTAAGAATGCTATATTAATAATTGCAAACACAACGATAGTTTTTAATGATATTTTCCTCGCCAGATTTGTGGATTGGAAATGAAATGTTTTTAAAACCCTCTAGACTCCAAAGATTAACAGTGTGCAAATCCATTGTTTTAACAGATAATTTAATATTTCATCTGGATCTGCAGAACCCTTATTTAACTCCGAAATGGCACTAAATTCTTCCAAACTATCTTCCAATAACCGCTACGACTCTTTCTTGACGCTATCACTTGTGTAAGCTTATTTTGTGACAGCATTATAAGATTATTCTACTTTACTATTGCATATTTATATTCAGTTTGAAATCTAGTAGATGACAATATTTAACGAAATAATCAACGAAATTTTTTTCACAATAAGTTTTGTTCTACGATTCACACATTAAGCGTTACGCAATTCGTAAGGTTCGATCGTCCAATTTGGGTGATTTATAGTCTATTTTAATGCGAAAGATGTAAAATTGCACAAAATCGAAAGTTCTACACCCATTCGATTAGAATAAAAAAAAGGTTACACATTATGTCACCATAACATTTTGCAACCGGAGAGGTATGTAGGCGAAGAACATCAATATTATAGTAGGCAAAGCAATTACTATACTTATAGTCGATAACCGAAAATCTCCTACCGGTTGCTATATACTTCCTATGGAAAAGTATTCGCATTATTTATTTGCTAAATACAATGAGTTTCAAAATATTACCATAGAACAACAAAAAATTGACATTAACCTTTATCATCTCCCACATGAAACCTTGATGCTAGTAGTGAACCACGTGTACACTCCTTCGTCGACGTAGCGATTCGTTTCATAGAATTTCCTTAATGTAAACCATTGAATTATTTAGCGATGATTGAGAAGTAGTTCTCAATCAACGTTATTAAACTATGCTATTAATTCCAGGCCTATAATATTTGCACTGTAGGAGATGACCCATAGTTCACAATTAATAATATTTAACTTTCTTTCTTTTAGCTCTGGCCATCGGCTGGAGCATAAAATATATAGACCCAGCATAATAAAATTCTATAATTTAATTAAAAATACATCTTTTGATTTTATATCAGACGAGTGTGTCTGTGTGTTTACAAAATTCATAGAAATCCTGGAGCAATCATTTCTTGATGCCTTCCCTACAAAAAGTATTACCATTCGAAGTGATCAACCTGGCAACACATCCTGGTTTGGGGGCGAGCTGAGGGTGATGAGGGTACACCTTAATTTTCTTGATGAGTTGTGCAAACAATATAAACATGAAGGAAATATCAGGTGAGAATGCCGGGAATATAAGAATTTGAAAAAACAGTACAAAAAAGCAATAAAAGGAGCAAATATAGGAGCAAATGATAGGGCTATACCTTCTGCTAGGAACCCCACAAAGACTATGTGGAATATTATTAACGCTCATCGAAAGACAGGCCGTGAAGACCACCATTCTAGTGAGTTGTCGCCGAACAGCTTAATGTAACTCATACCTTAATAAGGGAGATAATTCCCCCTACCGCATATCGGTCACTTCTCTTTTACTGAATTTGCATTTAATGAAATAAGAAACATAGTGGACAGTTTAAAATCAAAACTACTCGTGACATATTTGAGCTAAACGTAAACCTAATCAAGAATATTAAAAACATAATTATATATTCACTAACAAGGCTGGTCAACTTGTGCTTTAGGGAAAACACATTCCCAGATATACTGAAAAGGAGTTACACCAATTTTCAAAAAGGATGATAAAAAAGATAAATCAAATTATAGACCAATTAGTTTGTTACCGATAATTTCGAAAATTATTGAGAAATGCATGGTCGTACGAATGGTTTCTTAGAGGATAACGGCTGTTTTGCGGATGGTCAGTTTGAATTTCGTAAGAAGAGAACACTGTGTTGGGAATTTTGGATCTGGTGGACAAGATTCTTGATTCCTTTAGGGGTATGGAATATAGAGATGTCCTTTTTTGTGATCTGAGCAAAGCCTTTACAATTTTACAAATCATAGTGAGTCACCTTTAAAATTTTACAGAATAGAACCAAGTTGGATGGGTGACGTCTGCTGAAAGTACACTAAATATCGAGGTTGCCCTCATACTGTTCTTGATTTACATCAATGATCTGCCCTTTGGTGATTCGAGGGCTACATACACGCTCTTTGCGGACACCACCGCTCCCCTTTCAGCGAGCACCTTAGAAGAGGCTACAAGGGAGCTGGGGGTGGCACGGTCGGTGGCTCAGGACTGATTTAGTGCCAGCAGGCTGCTTCTGAATTAGGCAAAGACACAGCAATTAGTGTTTTCACTTGAGGAATGATCTTTCAAAACGCAATAAATCCATTTTTGACATTTTTGGAGATTGATAAGAGATATTGATCAAAAACATGAAATATATCCACTTACCATATCAGAATCGATCAAAACGCAACAATTCCTATTGAAATTTAACCCCTAAAATAAACCATCCAATCAAATCGTAATAAATCCAAAAAAAGTCAGATTTTATTTCCATTTCATTCAAATTGTAATAAATCCCAAGTAGGTAATGTAGTGCACTAAATATAATTAAATTAGGTTAATAAATGCAAGGTCTGTTAGATGGTGGCTTAGGGCATTAAATTAATCACATGGTTTAAGTCATGCTAGATGGCAAGATGGCAGTAGTGTAAGCTGGTTCGTTAGGATTGATTTTATGAAGCTGTCAGCGGTCTATTTTTAGCTGTCACTGCTGTCAGTTATTTGCCGATTTAGAGAGAAAAATATTTAGGAAGAAAAATGGAAGAAACAATAAAAAGTGAAGGGGTTTTTATTAAAAACAAAGGCCGTTCAAATACGAAAATCGCCCATAAAAACGCAGGTTAGTGTTTGGATAATATTGTTTGAGGAATATTAAATAATTTTCATTGGCAATAAGTTTCGTTATAGGCTTGTTCTAACCGGCCATAAAAACCGTTTCTGAATAGTAGTTTTCAGTTTGTCAATAAATTTTTTGTCAACTTTGACAAACGTTCAACTTGTCGAAAAATATTTGGGCGACTGAAAATCACTGTTGTGAACCGGTTTTTATGGGGAGGGGGGTATTGAAAAAAAAACATTGGGGATAGGTTTCGGCATGCTCATTGCAGTGGCGGATCCAAGGAGGGCAATGAGGGCAACGAGAAGAAGAAGAAAGGGAGCAAGAATACGACTGCTTGGAACCTGATCATGGCGTTAACATATAGTTTTTTGTTGTGTTATTTATTCAGTTGTTTATTTCTTTGTATGGTTTAATAAAACTTATTTTATAAATAATATCCACATTGTTTGTTTAACAAAAACTTGTTCATACAAAATGAGATAAATCCTGAAGTAATTCAATCAAACTGTAATAAATCCATTTAAGTCAATCAAAACGTAATAAATCCAATTTTTTTCTGCAAATAATTCTTCATACATATGAAAAAATATTATATAATATACATTATAATTATGTTCCCTATGATCTACATAAGATTACCTAAGACCGTTTTTGAAAATATTAAGGACTTATGTAGCAGAACATTTTCACGTTTTACTCAAAACTGTTCCAAGTGGATTTATTGCTTTTTGAATAATCACTCTTCACTTAGAGACATGGGTGAGGTTAACGATTACACGTGGGATTCTTAGGTGTGATGGTAGATCAGGAACTTAAGTGGCATACCCAGATTGAACAGATTGCCAAAAAGCTTGGAGGCGGTCTGTTTTCACTCAGACGTCTAAGAGAGCGTGTTAGTGTTCCTGTACTTAGAACTGCTTATTTCGCCCTGTTCCACTCAATAATGTCTTATGCTCTGTTTGCATGGGGTCACGTACCCGGGTCAAAGCGTATATTTGGCCCCCAGAGGAAGGCTGTCCGGGTTGTGTCGGGATTGAGTTTCAGGGAGGACTGTAGACAGGCCTTTACTGCCCTTAGCATCTTGAGATTCCCGTCCCAGTACATGCTGGAGAGCTTGACACATGCCAAATCCAATAGGGGAACTTACAGAATGCATAATGAAGTCCACAGTCACGACACCAGAAACAACAATAACTTTATACTAGAAAATTCCCGCCTGGAGAGGTGTCGAAACAGCCCAAGATATTTGGGAATCGACTTTTTAACCATTTGCCAAAAAGTATCATACAGCGGCCTGAAAATAACTTTAGGGGTAAAATAAAACAAATTTTAACTGATAATGCATTTTATTCTTATGAAGAATTCTTGAATTTTAACTTCAATGTTTGGTAGTTTTGATATTTTATAGTGTATGTAATGTCTTTTTTAGTAATGTAACATTTTTTAAATGTCAGTTTGTGGGTATGTGCCAAGGCTGTCTGTCTTTTTACTTTTGACGCGTGTAAGTACTTAATTTGACATTAAAAATATGATTTTGATGTTTTTGATGTATATTTTGAAGTAGATATCGTATGCAACATTTAAAAATGAATCGTGAATCAATATTGTTTAATGAATGTTCTTAATGTCTGAGTGAGTAGTATCCAGAATCTCCTTACCAAAAGTGATGAAGCCAATGAAGAACAACTTTATTCTTTATTATGGTTTGATTAAACATTCAAGAGGGTGCATTATTATAAAGGAACTCGGGACTGTAAATAACCCAATCACGTTTTCGGCAGTGACACACACACTAAAGGGAGTCCTTGAATAGTTGTAATTAGGGAGAAACAGATATCCTGGGAGTGAGTTCCACAGTGATGCAGTGTGCCAGCCAAAGGAATCCTTATAAAGCGAGTTTCTCAGTGTGTGCAGTTGTAGAACGAACGGGTGCGCTCGGGCTGCCTGTCGCGACTGTCTAACAAGCGTTACTGGGTGCGGGATGATGCGGGCCAAATCCTGGTAATATCTGCCGTGAAAATATCTGTAAAACAGGGATACCTCGCCCACGTGTCTGCGGTGTTCCAGACTATCCCGATCCCGGGTCAACTCCGAGTCTCCGAATCCAGCAGCTTTAGGGTGTGCTTAGGTGCGGCACCCCAGATGTGTGAGCAATATTCTAAGCACGATCTTAGTTGCGCTTTATAGACTAAGAAAACTGCTGCGGTGTATGGTTTTTTGTTGCGAAATAGCGCACCAAGCTTCTGCGAAGCTGATTTTGCGATGTTGGCAACGTGGTCATACCAGGACATATTGCTGTTGACCGAGACACCCAGACACTGAAGGATGAAAGAATGGTCGATCCTTCCACAGTGATGTCAGGGCTCGCCGTATGGGCTTTCTTTGTAAACGGTGCCGCTTGGGTTTATACTGCATTGAACTGGACCAAATTTCTGTTGTCCCAAGTTTGAACCCTCTCCAGATCTTGATTAATTGCTGTAATTTGCTCTTGTCTGCGGTGATATGTCTCGGTCGATGGTAAAGATTTTTCCGATCTAAATTGGGAGACAAGCTGTCATCTGCAAAACTGTAAACAGGATTATTGGTTTTGGTCAGCAGGTCATTAACGACGATCACTCACCAGGTGAAAACACTAACTGACTACGATCTAAATATTAATGCTATAAAGTATAAAGAACGGAAATGATAACGCAGAAGCAGCTTTATAAGGATCAATACTTCTGTCTTATCCCTTTTTTAATTTCCTATAACGAATTAGAGACGTCAACTTTAAAAAAGCTTAACTAGGTAAACTAAGGAGGAGGAAAAATAAACACTCATACAATACAGGAGCTTCTTTGCAAGAGTGTTTTAAGATAAGTTTTAAACGGGATTATATTTTTAAAATTAAAATCGAGTCAAAATACTGAAGTACTTTGAGAATGTGCTGGGAATTATGAGTTTAATAATTATCGCTGTAATTAATTGAAAACTGAATATTTGAATGCCTTCAAATATTCAGTTTTCAATTAATTACAGCGATAATTATTAAACTCATAATTCCCAGCACATTCTCAAAGTACTTCAGTATTTTGACTCGATTTTAATTTTAAAAATATAATCCCGTTTAAAACTTATCTTAAAACACTTACAGTAGAATTAAATATGCTTCTAAAGACGAAAGGTTTTAATCGGTTTTGTTAAATAACGCGTTAGGTTAGGTTGCTTTACACATCAGGTTGTTGCTGCCTTCTGATGAGAAAAGGTGTATATGGCATACAGGTAATTTTAGAGCCTACACAGACATCTTAAGTTGCTATTATTGATATATAAAACAACCGTGAAGATGGGAATTTTGCACTGGAAATGAATTAGCAGCTAATTTTGTATACATGTAAAGAATCAGTGTTAATAACTGCTGAGCTAACTATAGGGTATGATTTAAGCGACATATTTTAAAGATATTACTTACATTTTAAGCATTCAAAAAGCCGAGAATTGATGAATCAGGTAGTACTTACAGACAACAGCACACATAAAATGAAACGAATTTCCTATAAAATAAGACAGTATACCAGATGATACAAAACAACAATCGATTTCCTACATCGGCTATGTGGGATTTGAAAACCCACCAAAGCCAAAAAAAAATATCGCGTGTCCTTTCGAAAAAGGAAACTCGAATAAAAAAAAACTATTCAACAAACGAGCGAAATTATAATTTCTGCGTAGGTCGCAAGATTGTTGGCAAAACGTATTTAAATTTTGCTAGTGTGATTCAACATACGGGAGTAAAATTTTACTTTCAAATAATAATAACTAATAACACTTCGACTGGTAAAGTCGAAGGTCGATACGAGCGCGCGATTTGATCATAAGGTTACTTGGGATTTTTTTGCAAACCTTATAAATATTAAATTGTCTGTTACGTATTGGAGGATTATTATTAGATAGAGAGTTAATCGTTAATTGCATATATACATTATGGTTTCTTTGGTTGTAATTAAAATATTCTTTTGATGACTTGACGTTGGTAACCATAATTTGTTCTTAAAGGTCGATAGGAAATGTCAATATTCACATAATTCATCATAGCTAATATAATCATTATAAATATATTAAATTACTCTCACTATTTTATCAAAGAGCATATGGGTAAATAGAGTTTCTTGCTAGTTTATCTATCTATAGAAATATCGCTGAAAATAAGTCAAAATACTGAGATATATCTGGATATCGCTTTCAATCGAGCAGAAGGATTTTGGATTAACAAAATTAGTTTGATTCCAGTCTTGGTCCTCTCAAGATTAAAATCAAAACTTTCAGGACCGAGACCATTCGTTTCTCCTTCGTTTGATCTTGTAAGCGAAATAAATAAATATATAGTTATATGGTCTAGTTTTGATGCATCGATTTAACTTTTCCAATTAGCTTGCAATATTACTAATTAACTAAAAATAATAACTAATCCAAAATAAATTCTATCTCAAATGTTACAAAAAAAAGTCCTATTTTTATACTAGAATGTGGGGTTTAATTAAAAAGAAATTAGTTGGTAACTCTCAAGCAGTAGACAATCTGGGAATATTCTAAAGTGAAAATGTTTGTCTTAAAAAATATATAACAATGTAAAAGTTTAAGACGTATCAAAGTTACAGTTAATGAGCTATACGAGCAAAAATAAGAACGATTTGATTAAAATATCTCAAAAAATTAAAAATTAACCAAAAACTTAAAGCTACTTAATCTTTCCTTATTTAACATTTATCCAAATCTTATAAGATCGAGACTCAAATTTCGTACAGACTGGGGTGGCAAAAGAATTGTGGCAAAAAAAATGGATTCAAAAACCATTTGACTACGTGAAATAAAATGTATATTTTTAAACAGGTCACATTCTGGAGAAAATTTCAAAACGTTGATGAATTAATCGATGTTATTAACTAGCATAACTGATGAAAAGCCTAATTTTTCTGATATTCGTATGTGAAGGAGACTAAATGTCTCCTTCCATTTACATAGGAAACCGATGCCGACTAAGGAAATCAAAAGATACATTTGTAGGTGCAAATCATTTCGGTTTTGAGCAATGATGTCATGTTTTCATTTCTGGGGAAGTTATATATAGCTCTTAAAGAGGAACGAGTGGCTGCGGCAGTGTTCTGTGACTTGACAAAGGATTTTGACTACGTTGATCACAGTTGATCTTGGAATACTGTTGTAGTAGTTGAATGGATTTAGAGGAGTTTCATTTGAATGATTTAGTTCTTAACCTTTGGAAAGAACACAGCAATTATCGCTTGGGGGGAACGTATCTCGGGATTCGCGAATCCTCACTGGTGTGCCTCAGGGATCAGTGTTGAGATCCATTTGGCTATTTTTTTTTATATATTAAAGATGTTTCTCTTTTGCCTACCAGAGGTAAATTAGGGATCTTTGTGGATGATACTACCATCTTCTGGGATGCTGGAACTGCCACGTTTGAAATGTCAAAATGCGGTGTGACGCAAATCTGTTGACATTTGGTTTTGTGAAAAACAACGTTTTAAATCAGTGGTTGGAGATATCCAGTTAAACAACAACCTGTTGAGACATCAGAAAAATTTAAAGTTCTTGGCATCGAACAGTGACAGGAAGCTATAAATACAATAATTGTTTGACAACAATATGTTGAGACATCAGAAAAATGTAAAGTTCTTGGCATCAAACAGTGATAGGAAGCTATAAATACAAGTGTTTATAATATGCTGCAAAGTGTTGCCATAACTTAATGCCTGTTTCCTGAGAACTTGAGGCACACCATGTGCTAGGGAGGATTATTTTGCGCTTATCAACTTTCCACTTAGGAATGGGATTTGCTTTTGGGGAAATTCAAGCCAATATCTACTTAACAGATACTATGTAAAAAAAATACGATATACGTTTAAAGCTAAACCAAGAGAACCATGCAAGGCATTATTTATAACAAATACAATTCTGACTTTAACATCCATTTAGCTTTTACATCCATTTGTTTTTGATACTGTTTACTCTAACAGTTTCGATTTTTATATTTTGCTTATGATTATTGAATTGTTTATTGATATGATATTTTTTCTTTCATTTTTTAACTTAGCATCTAGTTTTCTATACGTTATTCCTGTGTTGACTGTCCTAGCTCTTCTGCTAGCATCATTTCTTTTACCTGGTCCTAAATTAGTATTGTTTATGACTTTGGCAATGTTATAATACATTACAATTAGAAAGTCATAAATAAATCCTGAATATCAGTCACTGAAAGAGCTGGATGGTACCTACACGGAAGGAGAGGAGGAGAGAGCGCTCCTCCTTCTCCTGAGCCAACACTTTACAGGTAATCAATCAAGAAACTTAAGCGAATAAAAAGCTAGCCCAAGGCGACCCACTAGGGGCAATGGCAAAAACGGTACTCACTGCTGGGCAACTCGAATCGGCATTGAATACATTTGAACCATTCAAATTACCAGGGGTGGATGCACTATTCCCAGCCCTCTTACAAAGGGGAAAATGAGCGCTGTGGCATAAGTTGTAGATATCACCAAAAGCAGTATGGCCATGAGATACATACCAAAATCATGGAGAAGGGCAAAAGTCACCTTCATCTCGATGATAGGAAAGAAAGATGGGACAAACCCCAAATCCTTCACACCCATCAGCCTCACGTAATTCTAACTCAAGACGATGGAGAAGCCAGTAGATAATTATATCAGATCCACTACCTTAGAAACGTGGCCGTTGAATGCAAGCCAGCATGCTTACAGATAATAAATGAGAAAGAAATCGCGATTTGCACCTTCCTAGATATTGCAGAAGCCTTCGATAATACATCCCACGTGGTTCTAAAGAGGACACTAACGAAAACGAGAGTGAACGACACAATATCTCGATGGATGTGTGAGACGCCTGACACTAGGACAGACCACTCGAGACACGCCACAGGACGTAGTATGCTCACCACTAATGTGGAGTCTAGTGGTGGAGGAACTACTGGAAATACTGACAGACCTCGGACTACGTTGTATTGGGTATGCCGATGACAGCAAGAAGAAAGTTTGAAGGTACACTATGTGAACTCATTCAAGCTGAACTCAAAGCAATGGTGCCAAACGGTGGCGCTGCAAATAAATCCATCGAAAACAACCATAGTACCCTTCTCTAGGAAGAGAGAATTCCCTAGAATGAAAGTTATCCGAATACACGGTACCAATATTAACCGGCATCGGAAGTCAGATATTTAGGCATAACGCTGAACTGCAAATTCAAATGGAATAAACACAATGAAGGAGTTGTATCTAAGACTACGAGGACATTATTGTAGAGGGTATAAGAGCAAGAAAGGGAGCAGGCGAGGGAGGATGGCTTAGAAAGGATGAATTAACATCCCTGACAAAGCCTATACCACTTCTTGGGCTCCCCGGGGACGATATGGTAAAAATATACAATTTTGAAAAGAGAAGTAGAGAAGAATGGAAAAGAACACCACTCGCATTGTCACCACTGGGCCAGGAACCAAATTGTCCTAAGCAATGGGAAAAAACTCGGACATATTCCAGGCGGAAATTAACACCATAGGAAGATGTGCGCAGTTCAACCTCGACAGAAACTATAGGAAGAAAGAGATTGTCATCTTTTCAAACAGTCAAGCAGCCATCAAAGCATTGAGCTCACAAACAATCAGCTCCAGACTGGCATGGGAATGCCTAGATAGATTGAACGAACTAGGCAAGAATAAGAAACTATTCTTTCAATGGATACCAGGACACGCTGGGATAGAAGGCAACTAAAAAGCAGACCAATTGGCAAAAGTAGGAGCACAAGGAAGAATTCAGGAAAGAAGAGCGAACCAAATGGCTCAGTCTATGGGAACGCCTTTCAGGGTTAAGGCAATTAAAGATGTTTCTAGGGCCCCCTCACCCAAGGAGATCAAAAAAACCTTATAGCACTAAGTAAGAACAATCTCCGCATCCTCACTGGCTTTCTTACGGGCCACCTGGAGAGAATAAAAATTTAAAACGAGGACAGTTGCCGGTTCTGTGAGGAGGGGGAGGAAATCCCGGAACACCTTCTCATCGAACGTATGCATAGGACCATCCAGACTACTTACTTTTATCAAAGGACTGAAGCTAAATGAGGTACTATGATTGAGAATCACATCAACAGAAACACCAAGGAAAGGGGACACAATAGATCTATACAGGTCGAAGTGTACTAATATCCCCCAAGACCATTCATTGAATCATCAGTCACTAGAGCAGTATAATGATTTTTTTAAAACTTTTTTTGTATGACGCCCGATGACTTCAAACAAAAAAGAAACGGTCTTGATTTGGCAGTAGCACAGGGAGTGTAGCGTCTTAAGAGTGGTTAAAGACAACCGTTTTGATGAAATGTCAACATTTAGAAATCTGACAGGTATTACAGAACCAATTGATATATCGAAATGTACATATATTCAAATAAAACTAAAAACGGTTGCATCGAGAGAGTGGTCGTTCTCTAAGCTTAAAATAGTAAAAAATTGCTCATCGGATCATTCGGAAGCCGACTGACGAATATGCCTCCTTCCAGGCTACAAACATTTTTCTTTTCTTGTTTCGTTTTTCATTTTTAATATTCAAGTTATAGCCTGAATGGATGCTTGCGCTGGAATGAAACTTGTGTTTAGGTTGTGTCTAGTTGTTTTTTATAGATTCCATAGATTAGCTAATAAAATAAATAAAACAACATAGCATTTATTTTATTTTCCGTATGCGGAGGCATTTTGAGTACTGGCACAAAGGCGGCCGCATACTTACAAATGCCGCTGGTTATTATTAGTAATATTTACCGGCGGTTTGCATCTTTCTCAATTGAAGCTTTTCGCTAAATCTTCAGATAAAAATATATTAAAAAAAATTAACCCATGTCCAATTTTTCACAATAATATCATATTACTATTATCAGCGCTGATGCGTTACAAGAAGGTTTAAAGCCTAAACAGGAAAGACTAAATTAAAAACATTATTACCATAAGGAAATATTCTTCTTCCTTATTTTTTTCATTCTAATACTGTAAGAAACCATTATAATTATATATACCGATGAGTCGATGATGTTCTCTTACCTTGAACTAAGGTTATTCCAACATGTGATGACTTCATCAAGGATGTAGCTAAATAAACGTGTAGGTAAATCAGAGTTACAACCATGCCACGATATTTCAACCGTGTATTTGATAATGATCGTAACACCCAACAATGTTTTTTAAAGATTCGTTTTACCATAAAGATAACGTACTTATATTGGCAAATATTTAAATAGCCGAGAAGATCGACGGAAATCGCTAAATGTCTAAATTAGATAGAGATGCTGATTGTATATATTTATATAATTTTTTTATTTAGTTAAACGATGAAGCATTATAACATTAACATATAATTATATCATGTCATCAAATATATACACCAATATACATGTATAGTTCGCCCAGCGGTTGTTGACAGTAACGCGCTACTTTCTTCAATAATTCTAACTATAAAGTAACTTGTGACTTTTGCCAAGTAAATATGCCAGTTTTGAATAGCAGGACATTTGTACAACCTCTTCACCCAACCCAGTGCCAGGGAAACTTGTCTGCTAAAAAGCGCCTCATAGGCAATCCATAGGGAGGGAATCACCATCTTGCTGAAATATCATCGTTCACGATATCATTGAATCAGTAGCATCTTCTAACAATGGATCCATGGATATTTCACCAAATTACCAGATAAGGAAAAAAGATCCAGTAATATAATCACCGAAAATGTCTGTCATCACATTTAATTTTTTGAGGTGTTGTGTATTTTTCTAAAATATCCTGTCCTAATAACGCCTTGTATGTGAATTGAGAAAAAAACGAGCATTCGTTGGAAAACAAGCATTACATAGACATTTTGGATCCTCAATAATAATTCGCATTTTCATTGAACTTCGAAAAACTCATGTATTCAGAATACAAAGGATGGATGTGCTTTGTTGCTTATAAAAAAGTAAGGCGTAATTCTAATGCACTTCAACATTACAGCACTTAAAACTGTAATGATTGGCACTATGTCACTCAAACTGATTGACAATGCTGATTATATCACCACGAACGTATATAAACAATTATTATTCTAGAGATGTTCCGCGGCGTTCAGTTTTTCCAAGATAATTTTTTTTAAGTCTATATTTCATTGTTTTGCATCGCTGCATCATTCAACGTTTAAAGCCTTTGCTGTATCGGATTCAAGAGCAAAGAGGAACATTGCACCGAAGTTCAGACCGGTTTCGCAACAGACCGCTTTAAAATTCCTCGAGGTTCTCTTTTTAATGTGGAAGGACGCTCACGCTCTGCGGATCCGCCGTCTGCTAGTCGCCGCGAAGAAATTCTCGAGGCACACGTTATACAATGTTGCAGCCTTATTATTATACAGTACAAAGCTTTTTGCTATTATGGACCATTGTCTGAAAGTAATAGATGTCAAGTTGCCGCAGAAAAATACGAGCTATCCTAGGGAGTATACAAAAGATATTGAAACTGTGGGGCTATCATAAAGGCAAAAGGTACCGTGACAACACTGGTTCAACGTCCTTGTCTGATAGGACTGTTGACCGGAATAAAAATAATTGGATTCCCTTATATTTTGGAATCTCTAGTACTTTAGAGATAGTGAAGAGACCTCAAAAGACGATATTCATCGAATGGTATTATAATTTTTATAAAGAAAACAAACCTTTCATCTTATTGGAGATGCTGCATGATTATCCTCATTGTAAATATATATTTATCTTTAGAAGCATTGACAAAAACAGTGTGTGTTTAAGGTCGCACGACAAAGTTTAAATACAACAAGCTCACCCTATATAAAAAGTATCATCATTTTCAAAACAGTTTTTGGCGTAGATTCTCGTCTAGTAATGCTTTTCTAAAAAAAAATTAAAACCTTTATATTTTTGAGCTAGAAATCGATGTTTTTAGATTTTTAGTTACAGGTAAATTTTTTCGGGATTAGACAGCGCTAGAACGGTCCAAAGTTACCCCGTTTTCAAAAATATATATAAGAATGGGAACTAAAGAGATTTTTTTGTTGAAACCGCAGCACACTTGCTGCTTAGAAAGTTTGATTCAAAAAAACATAGTCTTTCTTTACGTTTAATAGTATAAATTTACCAACACAACCCATTGCTAAATATCTATTCAACATTCTTTATCGACTTGCAAATAGCACAAACACATATAAGAAATTCACAATTTGTCTTCGAAATAAGATGCTCTGGTGAATTTTGATGTTTTAGTCTTTTTACAAACGTGCCTGTTGATAAAACTTTAAATCCTCTAAGAAATAAATTACGAAATGATTCTAGCGTTGTTCTACGCACAAAACTCAATATTGACATTCCACTAAAAGTACTTACTTTTTGCATAAAAACCACATATTCTCAATACAATAACAGCTATTAACAAGAAAACAATAGCATGGGTTCGTGACTATATTAAAAATAATTTATCTAGCTATTCTATATAGAAAGAACGAGACGCGGTGTATTTAATTTTGTAGGTATACTAACCAAATGGCTATATGGTACATATAACTTCTTAAAATTAGCTCTTACGTAATTATCAGAAAACTTCGATAAACAACTTAAAATTGTGAAAACTAATCAAAACAGTATCCTAAAACAAATTAATGCTGTTACTAAAGAGATTCAAGTAACTTCTAATTCATTACAACTTTCTCTATTATTATTATGATTAAGTATTACGAGTCTTCACATGCAAGGCTGACAATTTCTCAGAATTTAATCTTTGAAATTCATATCCCCAAAATATTACCCGAGGTTTTTAACCTTTATGAAGTAATACCAATCCCTGTCGATATTCACATTGTAATGGCTCATAATCCTTATTTACTTTTATGCAGCAAAACGTACTACAATGCTTGCCCGATGATAGAGAATATCTGTCTATGTAATCTTAATTCCATTACACAAAGTGAACAAAGTGTCAAAGATATGCTGAGTATTAAGTCTCATTGCCCATTGTTAGCTGTTAATATTACGCCGACAATAAAGAAAACGATTTGCAGACGGCTCTTTTTTAGTAATCCCAGATAAAAAACAAAAAGTAAATATGTTTTGTCTTCACGAAACACCTGTCGAAAATATTGATAAATCTGTATTAATTTTTCCTGAAAGATGTACAGTAAAGCTTAATTCAACTACATTTCAGTTTAAAAAATCAATAACAATGAACTGAGAATAAAATTACCAGGAATACAATTTAATCATAAATTAACAAAACAAATTGAAGCAATCGATGTCGAGACTATAGATACTGAGATAATTTCTCAAATTGAACAGAACGCACGTAACCTCAAAATACACCATCTTAAAGAACATTAACTTTGTACCATCAAGTGTATCATATACATTATTATTTTAGTAGTAATTGTAATGCTTATAATAAGTTTTATAATTTTTAAATACAAATATAGGACAGTATTAATCAAAATCAATAAAGTTTAATATGAATCCGCAAAAAAGTCCCTGTTTTGAAGTTTCTTAAGGAGGGAGGAATTATATCATATTTATATACTAGTTTGCTATATGTCGATGTAAACCTATGCAAGTATGCAATATAATAATTTCTAATATCAGCATTTATGCCTTTTCAATATAAGCGCACTTTCAATGATAAAGATAAGATTATTAGCTTACGGTCTTCACCGAGTTACTTAGTCTCCCGTAGTTTAAGATAATTTTAGTTTTTTTAAAATAAGTTATTTCATTGTCGAAATAAAACTGGCGCAGTCGGTAGGATTCGTCGGAGATGTTATCGGATTATCAATGCGCGTGAATTCGATAATACGTGAAGGAAATTTCATGACCAGTGCCAGTGTGGATAATCCGTAGCGTGGATCTATTTCAACAGTTTGCCGACAATCAACCAATCAACATCCAAGCGAGTGTACCAGAAGTGGATACCTGCCTCTATCAAGTGAGATCCAATTCTTTTCTGACTTCAGGAACTCAGCCGCCAATTCAAACGCTATTAGGCACGCTAACCTACAACGTTTATATAGGCTTAGAAGACGCTTTTGGACAGAGAACTCAAAACGTCAACCCTAGAATTAAAACTTCACGAACTTCACGAACTTCGAGAACTTCGAGAACTTCAAGAAGGTTTCAACGGAAACTTCAATTAAGGAATAAGATGCTGCTTTTTCTGATGCTTTTATCATTAGTCCTGATGACGACTAATTTTTACCGAATGTAAGAATTACGTAATCCTTTGTTACCGATCCACCAAGGAATCACCTACGTAACTGAACAAGCTAGAGCTAAATATTATCATATTAACATAAACAATATACGGTCGAATATTCATGATACTGAAAAAACGTCACAAAAAGTAAATACAATTCTGCCGGGTTCAAATGATCTCTTAATAACTAAATTAGGATATTTAGTCTCTGACATAAGAGATATTGGAAATACATTATCCTGCTATTCTATAAAAGGAACGAAACGCGGCCTAGTTAATTTTGTAAGTACACCACACTAATGGCTATATGGTACATTAGACGCTAGCGACGGCGAAAGATACGATAATTACTTATATTAAAAGTATAGAGAAAAATCGGCTTTTCTAAAAAAAGTTATTTTCGAGAAAAAAAAATTAAAAAATCATTAAAAAGTCAATTTTTCTGACATTTTCGAAACAGATGTGCATTTGGAAATATTGTCTTTTAAAAAATCCTTATCGAATTGTCGCTACAATTTGTTTGAGCTTTGCTACTTTTTCAGCGCTAGAACGCCCAAAAAAATACTGGCCCATTTCCTGATGTAATAGGAAATCGCTTCGCTGTCTCTCTCTCTCTCTCTCTCTCTCTCTCGTTTGGGTGAAGTCGACAACCCGAATTAGCCGAACATTGACAGTTTTGAGCGTTACATGCGTAGACACCTTGAACATTAACGGTCCCGTCTGTCACAAGTTTCGGTTAAGCACATTTTAATTGAGCTGCATGTCAAAAGATGTCGGTGCATGACTACATAATTTCCGTATACTCCGCGAATTCAAAGATTAATCAAATTAAGCGAAGATAATTTTTCCGCGAAAAAAATTAGCATTACTGGGATCATTAAATTGATTTGAGTGGCAGATTAGTGGTTATCGACCGTTAGGTTTTCGTAAAATATAGACCTAGAGATAGGATATAATGTCGGATAATTATTGCATTAAAAAGCTAATTAATCAGTATGAGCTTAAGTTAAACACGTAGTAGAACTGAGGATTTCAATAGTGGATAATATTTTCTGCGGGCACTTTAAGAGCTTTAATTTTGATACCCATCTACATGCAAAATTATTATAAAGAAAACAACTTTAATTAAATATTTATATTGTCTCGTGAAAGACTGGGCTTTTACTACTTGTCACAGGAAACCTTGCTTGCTGCAGTCGGTCCGTGCTCTTTCAGGTAGTTTGGGATAAATGGATAGAAACTCTCGAGAGGTTAAAAGAAAAGTTTGACATCTATTGGCTTCAAGTTGGGTTTATAATGTGGTTTTTACCAGAGCATCCAGGGAGTGGTGGGTAGCGGGAGTTACTCTTCATGAAAATTAATAATGCAGCAAAGATGAAGATTACCAAGAGGGCGTTACTGCCATTAGTGATGCTACTAGTCTCTGGATCATCTCCTTGCCATATGCATTCTAGCCAAACATCTATAGCTCCGCTATCTACGTCATTTGTTAGTCATATTTCGTTGAAGACTAAGATGTCGTATTGAGATAATAAGACATTTTCAAAAATATGTTAAATCTTTGTGCGAAGTCCTCTAACAAGATGTGATTGTTGATGTTAGAAGGACAAGTATAGTAAAGTGTGGCAAGTATAACTGGAACAGCGGAAAGAATGCGGACAAAAAATTTGCGATGTTGTCGAGTAGTTTTTTGAGAATTAATATTTATACCTATTACTTTGATAAACACATAATTTAATATACTCATTAACTCATTGAAAATAAAAAGTAATATCCAAACTGGAACTTTACTACTACTTCCACTTTAATTCATAATCTATTTTATACATTATCAATTTAAATAAATTTGCGACATTTATTATATCTATTTGCCCGATACATCCGGCAACAGGTGCTTCAAGTTCCCCTCGTCCTCGTGACAAAGTGCTTCAAGGCGATTGGCTGCAAGCCATTTTTCCTCTCTTCGCTCCTCAAACGTCGCTGTTCCAAATAAGTTTTTCTCCGATTGACAGCAAATATTAATTTTGCAGACACATATCAATCAGCAAAGTATTACTTTTCCTGTCCAGGCAGCAAAGTAAGTACTTTGCTGCCTAGGCAGCAAAGTGATTAGTCTCCATGGGAATAAAACGTGTGACATAAGTTGTCAAACTATAATTATTATGGACATATACATTTCCATAGCAACCAACCGTTCCAACAATTGCGATTTCTATCAAATTTTGTCTTAATTTATAACTACAGGAAAAATAAAAAGATTGTGGGAATTGTAATAATTTGCAAATATACAATAATATACAATAAACAATCGGAGAAAAAATTATATGTTCAACTCGGCAGCAAAGTAGATTGACTGCCTTAGCTGAATTCAGCCGCGGCAGTCAATCTACTACTTTGCTGCCTAGTAAAACAAATAACTATTGCCACACTTTAAGTCTTTTTGACAGTTTAGCAATGCCATTTGCGACCTTTGCCAGTTTCTCTATTTCGTTGTCTCTTCATCAGCTGATTTTTAAGAGCATTTACTCCTGTGCGCTATTCAGTTGTAAGGTCAGTTTTCAAGAATATTTTAAGGTTACCTCAAACTACTGTATGGCTCTAAAGCGATCAGTCCTTGAGGGTCTTACTTAGCTCTACTAATTTTGTTTCAAGAAAATAGCAATATAAAAGTCATAGAGAAATCATTCGTTAGACATGAGTATGTGGTAATTGTAAAAAATCATCTCTACTGGTTTAGATGCTGTGTGTTTAAATGTTCAACTTTTTACCATCATTATGCGCGTATGCGCCCGTGACTCTTATAAACAATGAAATATTACTTACAACAAAATTGTTATTTTCTTTAGACAATACAGCTGCGAAATTGATATCACGCTTTCTCATTACGTAAAGTATGTATTTATCTTGTGTTGATACTAAAATATTTAGAAGCACTAAACTATTCTTAGGACAGTGGATATTAAAAATGGTTACATTGAGTATCTTGAGAAACTCCAAACATTATTTTGTATGTATTAAAAAAATCTTAAATCAAATTGTTAAAGTGAAGTTAGTGAAGCTGTGAACCTAATTCAATATCAACCTAATTCAATTTTTTTAAGCTAGGAAAATTAGCTTAAATATGACTGCTTTGTCATTTTTAATAACACATTGAAATTGCTAGGGCCGGATTAAAGCATAGGCTACCTCGGCTGCAGCCTATGGGCCCACACGGCAAAGATAAAAAGTTAAAAACGATTCTACGTCAATTTTTAAAGGCAGATTCTTAACTAAATGTGATGTTTGAGTGTTTGAGACTAGCTTGACGAGAATATATAGAACAAGGGAGGATCGGCATAGCTTTGAAGAATATGAGGTGAAAGCTGCTGAGTTAGATTCTGACTCCACAAGATATGAGAATGAAATAGAGCGAAAACCCAAAATAACCGGGAGCTTGTCACCTTTTGAATGGGTCCAAGCAACAGAAGTTGAGCTAATCCCATCAGAAAAAATTCCAACCCAAAATTTCCTTCTTATCATTGATCAATTTGAATCATCATTGCGGCAGAGGACTAAGGCCTATAAACTAATTGATACCCGTTTTGGGTTTCTCAAAAAAACACTTAGTATAGAAAAGATAATTGCAGAAGCTCCAAACTTTGCAGAAACATATAACAATCACTTAGCTGATCAAATTGGAAATAAACCGATTTAATAAGAATAAGGCTTAACGCTTTAGCTTTCCTCAATATTCAAAGGTACATTTTCAGACAACAAAATTTTGATGATATTACAAGTAGCTTCATTAGCAGGAAATGCAGGCGTACACTAATAGCTATTAACCAATTAAGATTAGGCGACACTATAGTTTTAGTGTGGGTTAGTTAATGGTGTTCAATTCTTTTCAATTTTATCATCTCATGAAATCATCAAATTCATCATCAAAACATGTATGCCCCCCCCCCCCTCACCGGGGCACAGGTTCAGCCTTGGCGCCCATAGAACCTAAATACAGCGCAGCGTCGGATATTTCGAATGAATATATATAATTAACCGCTCTTATTACTCATTGAGAACTATACAAATAATGGGATAGTCTTGATCGTATAAAAAACAAACATTCCATATCTACGATGGTTTTTCTATGGCGTGGTCCATTCGAATATTACCTTACGTAACATTATTAACGCGAAATTATGAAAGTAGCCTATTACCTAAATGCTATAGATAATAATTTGCCCAGTAAAAGTATGTGTAGTCATTAAAATCTACAATCGCTTTTGACGGCTAAGGAATTTAATGTAAGTTATAAATTCCTAGTAGAAATATGTATTAAGATGTGTACACGTTTCTATTTAATTATCATAAATTTCTCAAAATATAAGAATAAATAATAAAGTTTACTACCATTATCTGAGTGAATTTACTGATAATTAGTGCATTTTTGTCAAAAATCCAGCAGCAATGGTAGTTTTACGATGCAGCAGTAACTAACAGTTTATTCAAGTTGTAACAAAGGAATTCTTTTCGAACCACTGGAATCCCGGAAATTGTAAGCTACGTAATTAGGATCCAAATTATATACCGCCAAGTAAGTTCGAAATTGATCATTCGTTTCGCATGACCAGATAAAAATATCGGCTTTGGTTGGGGCAAAACTACAAAGTAGTTTTTTTTCCAATGTTTTCTTCTTTACGAATAATGTCTTTCGGCTGGACAACTTTTGTTAAATGCGGACCTGGATTTTTTAGGCATCTCAAAATCAACGATGTAGCTCGCATGTTAGTACATTTTCACATTTTTTCAACCAAAATTTAAGATTTTTTTAATAAATTGAGGAGGGTGACACATAATTTGGTTTTGAAAGGCAGGAACTTCCGAGAAAACTTAATAAAAAAGAGGCTCAAATAAAATAACTTCGGTTTCAAGGGTGTTGTCAATATAACTATTTGATGGTCAACGTTTTAGCTTTGAAACTGTTGCTTTGCCCTGATCATTGATAAACCGGTCTTGCTTGATGTAGAAACTATTTAAGATCATAAGTAAATGTTAACAAGGGGTGAACTGTAATGACTGGTGACCATATGACTATAAAATTACAAATTAAGCTTAAAATTTATCATAAACGTAATCTACGTCTTGTAGTGTAATAAAAATGACCGTACAGTGTCATAACCTACTTTACTTCTGTCGACTGCAACAGACAAATATTAAGCTGCTTAATTTCACTTTCTTATAAGGTCAGTTTGGGTTATGTAACTGTGTTCGTAATATGTTTTCAATATTACGGTTGAACTGTCACATAAATAAATTTAAATATAGTGGTGAAATTATTTGCGTTTTCCGCAAAGAAAGATAGAAAGTAATAAGATTCAAGTTTGCCAAATGAGATATTGCGATCAGACATTTCAGTTCGTACGAGATCTCAATATTGGAGACTCAAGTTGAGTTACAAATTATAAGCGAAAACATAATTTTGGATCGCTGAATTTACACTTAATCGGCGATTTTTGCCGCATGACCTTTACTACCCAAAATCCTTTAAATACTGATTATAATTAGCGGTGGATCAAGGTGTTGAGTTTTTATAGAAATATTTAAACTCTAAAGAAAATACTGAAGGACATATAATATTACGAAATACCACTAGAAAATTATGATAGTGATAATGATCCCGACTACATTCCTATAGAATTAAATGCAAAAGACAATGCTGGAGAACGTCCTGAGGAAACTAAAACTGAAACTAACAAGAATGAAGATAAACGAAACAAGCGAAAAAGTGGCAGATCCAGAAACGTGGGAAAAGAATGTAAACAAGAAAGATAGAAGCTTGCTATTTCTATTCTGAGGAGATTCGACTAAATATATTTGATACATTTAGGGAAATGAATTGAGAACAAAAGAAACTTTATGTTTTACACATGACTTCCCCAAAACAAAGTTATACAAAAAAAATTCCCCAAGTGAACTGGTTTGTTAGGCTATTCAAGACAGCAAGGGTGTAAAAAATTAATTCCACGTACTCTCGGAATTAAAGAAAAAATGGTAAGACAATGGGTTAATGAAGGAAATAAGTTTGGAATGATGACGAAACAGGAAAGTAAAAAAGAAGTAAGAGTGCAAAGAAGAAGCGATTCAGCAGCATCATTAGAACAATAAAAAAGGAGCCACCTAGAAAAATTTTGAACGACTTGTCCAAAATGTAAAAGATCTAAAGTTTTGTTACTTTAAGGCCAAAGCTAAAGTTTACGATGTTTACAACAAATCGTGTTTACATCTAGAGGTTGTATCATTATCGCTTTGTACATTTTGGAAAGTATTTGACGACATAATTATTGGAATTTTTAAACCCTGTAAGAACCGATATAACCTAGTCTGCGACTTTAAAATGAAGCAAGTTGGTGAAATTGCATACAATGCCCACATATTAGCTAAAGATTATGCTCGATTAGAAAAAATCAGGACAAAAAAAGATTCGCTGTATTATAAAAAAACTGCAAGTATATAATTTCACTATTTATAGTTTGGAAACACACGAATGATCTTGAATGCGAACTGTGCTCATCTGTATCTCGGACGTGTGATTTTAAATTCCTGCAAGCAGTAGTTGTTGAGAGGAAAATGAGACCTCTGGTGATTTATTCCGACGGTTGCGGGCACCACAAAAAGCCCTAATCTGACCAATGCTTTATCACTCTTTTCACTAAGATATAACATTATAATAGGGAAGAGCCACACTCAAATTACAAATCAATTATGTCCTTTATTAAGCCATTGTCTTATAATTTTTTCTATTATTCCGAGAGTACCTATAGATATAATTTTTTACACCCTTGATGCCTTCCTACTTCAATTTTTTTAAAATAGCCGAACGAACTATATCTATCTCTTGGAGAGACTTTTTTGTATAACTTTGTTTTCGGGAAGTCACGAATAATACATAAAATTTCTTTTGTTCTCACTTTATTTCCCAAAATGTATCAAATATATTTAGTCGAAACTCCTCCTCCTTCCCACGTTTCCGAATCTGCCACATTTGTTCGCTTGTTTCGTTCATTTTCATTCTTGTCAATTTCAGTTTTAGTTTCCTTCAACATTATCTTTTGCATTTAGTCCGATAGGAATGTAGTGGGGACGATTGTTATTACTGTCATCATATTTTTCCAAAATCATGGTCAGTTGTATTTTTTAATATTACATTACCTTCAATATTTTCTTTAAAGTCTAGTCTGACTAGAAAGGCATATCAAAGAATGAAATTTATTTTTACTGACCAACTATATATCGGTCATTCAATTTGCCAGACAAACACCAAAGTCACTGTATCTAAAATATTTAGTTTTTTTATTTCGATGATCCAGATATTTCAAGGTATATTTCCGGTATTAAATGTATGAAATATGTTCGAAGCGATGATATTTTTTACAAGATAAATTATAAAGTCAGGTCATTACATACCCACTTTCTTATGATGATTTAAAATATAACCATGCAGATCCTATAGAGACAAAGGCTTCCAAAAAATACAGATAAAAATCCTAACATAGAGAGTCCAACAGCTCCTTGAAGAATGCTACTGACAACAACAACAAAATAAAAAGAGTGAAGAAAATAAGACGACAGTTGTTACGAAAAATATTAATAATAATCATAAACAAATCAATCATCGACCATGTGTAATTGGTCGATGAATCAATTGAACAAGGCCTATTTCCCGAACAACTTAGATAATCAGAGATTGTACCAGTTTTTAAAAAGGGAGAGCAAAATAATTTGAAAATTATCGACCTATCGCAGTTCTTAGTATATTTTCAAAGATTTTTGAAAAAGCGATTCATGACAGAACATCACATTTCCTTAATGCTCATAATGTTTTCTCCTACAGTCAACACGGTTTTCGTAGAGGCCTATCTACAGATGGTGCTGGAGTGGAATTAACACAGCACATTTTTGACTGCGTAGGCAGAAATGAGCATGCAATGGTTTTGCAGTTTGATATCTCACGTGCTTTTGACTCAGTGAATCCTAATTTTGTTGCTATGAAATTGGATAGAGTGGCAATTAGAGGTAACATAAAGATGATGTTTCAGTTTTTTGGCCGACCGACCATTTAGTATAAAGATAGGAGAAGAGATAGAACTTTCTGCAGAGTTTGTAATAGGTTTAGGTACACCACAAGGTAGTGTTTTGGGTCCACTTATCTTTACAGTTTTCATTAATGATTTGGCGGATTTTGTTAAAAGTGCTTGGATCTTTATTTTTTGTGATGATACTACAGCCGTTATCTCTGATCCAGATCCAGTTAACCTACAACAAAAAATCCTTTCATGTCTAACTGAAATCAATGATTGGCGGGTATCCAATAAACTCATGCCAAATCATGCGAAAGCTGATGCGGTCAAAATTTGCAATAAGTATAGAAAACCACATAGTTTTGGTTTTAACTTTAAAGGTAAGTCTATTTCGTGCCCGAATTCAGCTAGATTTCTGGGGATAATGATTGACAAGCATATGAACTGGTCTGAACACATTAATACTATTTGTAAAAAATTAAGTAAGAGTGCTTTTCTTATAAACCAACTAAAGAAGTCATTGGATCTAAAGGCGTTAATGAATGTATACTACAGCTCTGTATACAGCGTAATTAGTTACTGCATAGTACTGTGGGAACCACCAAACTTTCTTTTGTTAGTTATTTAACAAAGTACTTTTCCGCAAACCTACTACTTGGAGAGAGTTTTTGTGATTCAAAAACGCATTATTAGGATTCTTTTTAATATTCCCTTTAGACAATCATGTCGAAATATGTTTGGAGAAAAAAAGAATTTTGACAGTATCTAGTATTTACATTTTGAAGATTCTTAAAATTATATTTAGAAATAGGAATAATTTGCGTTTAGTAGGTGATCGACACCAACACAACACTCGGGGTAGAATGGTAGAAATAATTTGTTTCTTGCAAAGCTCAAGCATGAATTATATAAAAAGTCACGTTTTTATTGTGGAAGCCATCTTTTCAACTTGCTACCTGCGGAAGTTAAACGATCAACCTCAATAGTGAGCTTTAAGACCAAAATTAAGAAACTGCTTTTCAGCAACGTTTTTATACAGTTTCGGAGCTTGAAACCTTTTTAAAAGCTCACAAGTAACATCCTGAGCATTAAACATAGTGCAGTAGGGCTATTATTGTCATCTTTTTTATAGTGTAATTTTGTTTTTTGAATGTTTATAGGAATTAAAACTGAGCTTTATCCACAATACCGAAACAGAATTTTTGCACTCGACGCGCTTTTCGCTAACCATGTTAGCATCATCAGGAGATGATTGAAATCCATCTCCTGATGATGATAACATGGTTAGCGAAAAGCGCGTCGAGTGCAAAAGTTCTGTTTCGGTATTGTGGATAAAGCTCAGTTTTAGTGCATGTTGCCGAAGGTTCCAAACTCCAACATAGTTTATAGGAATGATACTTATTGTATCTAAACACATATCATACTTTTTGCACTGATATTTTATAATTATTTTGACAAATTCCTGCTGCGGAAGGTTTGTTTTA
Organism: Pissodes strobi; assembly: GCA_016904865.1. Classification (NCBI taxonomy): domain Eukaryota; kingdom Metazoa; phylum Arthropoda; class Insecta; order Coleoptera; family Curculionidae; genus Pissodes; species Pissodes strobi. The sequence continues at coordinate 32,427 of MU187229.1, read as the reverse complement.
CGAAGTGTTTTTTGACGTGGTCTATGCTATATTATAGTTTTTAAGACAAATAAAGAATTTGAATTTGAATTTGATTTTGAATATCAAAAAAATATAATAAACAATAAGAAAGTGTTTTGTTGTTTTTATTTTAAAAAGAGAATAGGTATAGCATATATGTTATTTTTATATTTTTGTATTTGAATAAATATCTTTTTACAACTTGATCTAATTTTTCTTACAAATTCTACAGGGATGAAAGAGATAATAAATCTATAAGTTTGAGCAGACAATTTTTATTTAACACCTGGGTGAGCAAAATGTATATGCCAGCCCATAATTTGATTTTTAAATTTAATGGTTCAAAATATAAGTAATAATTAAAAACACAAACAACACTCTTAGTATAACCACTAAGTGATTTTTAAATAGACCCAAATTGAAGATAAAGCATTTTTCATCGCTTGGTAAAATTACGTTTTACGGAATACGTCCTTTTAGAAGAAAATGTAACGATATAGCAAATATACGTGATAAAATTATAAAGTGAATTTCGCTCCATGATTCAAAGAATCGCCGACGGCCAAAGGTTCTAAGAACTGAAAAATCATAGACCGTACTATTTTTTTTAAACTCATATTTCGAAAACTAACCCCTTCTATAAAAAACGGTGATCATTTTCGAATTCAGCAGGTTTAAAAATATAAGTATCGGATCAAATATTATTTTTCCAGAGAATTTAATAAATCGATTTGCCGGTATAAAATTTTTGTAGGATTTTAAAATCGCGAAAAAAAAATTCAAAACTGCGGACCGTCAAAAAAAACATGATTCAAAAATATAATCAGATACGATAGGAAACTGCTATTTTCACTGTTCAATAGAGGAGAAATTGCTCTCAAAATATTGAATTTATCAGGTTCTTATAGTGCATTTTATATTTTTTACAGGCGCTCAAATTTGAGCGAAAAATTGTAAAAAACAGGTTCTAATTTTTGTTAAAATTCATATTTCGAAAACTAATCGTTTCTATAGAAAACGGTGATCATTTTCGAATTCAGCAGGTTCGAAAATATAAGTATCGGATCAGAACATGTAATTTTTTCCAGAAAATTCAAAAAATTGATTTTTCATTATATGAACAATTGTATTTTCGCTCCCTCACTTCAAAAACCAAATAAATTTAAAATCAATGAAAATGTGTTTACCAACTAACTTGCTAGCGTAGACGATGAAAAAATTATCAGTTTTTCTCCAGTAGATCTAGATTTCCAGTTTTTCATTAAAATTTCGCGAGAAAAAGTTCAAAATTGCAGACCCTCAAAAAATCACGATTCAAAAATATAACCAAATGCAATAGAAAACTGCATTTTCATTGTTCAATAGAACAGAAATTACTCTATAAATCTTGAAATTATCAGGTTCTTATAGTGTATTTTATGTTTTGTATAGACTCTGAAACTTGAGCTAAAAATTGTAAAAAACAGGTTCTAATTTTTTGTTTAATATTCATATGTCGAAAACTAACCGTTTATATAGAAAATGGTCACTATTTTCGAATTCAGCAGGTTCGAAAATATAAGTATCGGATTAGAAAATTATATTTTTACAGAAAATTATAAAAATCGATTTGTTTTTATATCGGTAATTTAATTTTCGCTACCTTCTGTAAAATTTTGTTTTTTTTTGGATACGCCCTATTAGAATTAAGGTAACGATATAGCAAATATACGTGAGATAGGCATAAAGGTGGTAATACAATGCGTGTCCACGATCTTAAGCACATCCGCTGGTATATGGTCGGGACCTGGAGATGTTCTGGTTTTAGCGCTTTTAATGGCACGTTTAACTTCGTCAACCGATATCACTGGGCCTTCCGTATTGTTTGTTTCGTCAGGTTTTTCTGGACGCTGATCATCTTTGAAGAGTTCAAGTATGTACTTCTGCCATGTTTTTAGTTTTTCGTTTACTTCATAGACAAGCTTGCCTTGTTCATCCATAATGATTTCTGTTGTTCTTTTTTTGTGTCTGCCTGTGACTTCTTTGATCTTTTTGTACATATATTAAACGCGTCATGCTTACAATCAAGTTCTGCAATCTCTTGACATTTCTCGCTCATCCATCTTTCTTTAGCTTCTCTGATTTTTTGTTTAATGGCACTGTGAATTTGTCGATAAGCTATGGGGTTGGCAGTTTTCACCTTTCGTCTATCTTCCATCATCTCTAAGATTTCGTCGGTCATCCACTGCTTCTCCTTTTGTTGATTTTTACTAGTAGTCAGGTATTGCTCACAAGCCTCGGTCACCGATTCTTTGCAAGCTGTCCACGTGTATTCTATTTGAGTTTCCTCTAGTGTTGTCTTTTGTAATTCTGCACTTATCGTTCTTTCCACTGCATGTTGTATTTCCTTATCCTGCAGCTTGTCGACATCATATTTTTTCTTATCCTGTGTGACTTGGGTAAACTGAATCTTTCGTGGTTTAGCTCTCAGTAGTCTCAGTACGCAGACTATGGGAGTGTGATCAGATGGAACATCTGCTCCTGGGTAAGATTTGTCCGAGATTATGCTGTTTCGAAACCTCTGATTAATTAGGATAAAATCTATTTGAGTTCTTACGATATTATCTGGTTTGTCCGGGTGGTAGTTTAAACAATATATTTGTTATTACCATGCGTTCTTCTCTGCAGAATTGTACCACTCTCATCTCATCTTTCGTTCCTCCATCCTAGACCAAAGTCACCTACCATTTCGTCCTCCTTTCCGTGTCCAACCTTAGCATTGAAGTCCCCCATTACTATGTTTACTTCTCTTGCTTTAACGTTCTTAAGTACTTTTTTATTTGAGCTTAGAAGCTTTCCACTTCCTCTTCACTTTTGTCCGCTGTGGGGGCATATATTTGGATAAGATTTATGTTAAAAGGTTTTCCTCTGAGCTTTAGCAAAATAACCCTGTCAGAGTATGGCAGGCAGCTAATAATGGAAGGCTTCAACTCCTTCCTCATGATAAATCCAACTCCCTGTCGGTGGTTTCTCTCTTCGTTTCCAGCATAATACACTATATGATCTACTATCTGGCATTCTCCATTTCCTCGCCATCTCATATCGCTGATACCCATCACGTCAATACTCAATCTGTTCGTATGCCATTCCTTTATTGTGTTATGAATTTTTCCCGCTTTAAACATACTTCTGATATTCCAGGTGCAAATTTTTAGTGCTGGCCGGGAGATTCTTCGCACCCTCTGACCATTGAAGATATGCCCGGGATTGAGGGCCATTCTTGTGGTTTTTCCAGCCATGAAGATTTTCCTGGGAAGAGTTAGTGTAGTAGTTTCCGTTGCCTTCTACACCGCTGTACAAACGCCGTTTCAGTGGATGCCACTTCGCCGTTTGCTGTCCGAAACACAGCCAATAATGTTTCTCAAACTTATGCCTGTGGACAGTTATGAGACAGCCAGCTGCCGCTGCTCAGTGCTAGTTTTGGTCCGCCCCGAGTATTTAATTTCCTCGGTACCAGCTATATCTGGGAGGCATTCCCCTATGCGCCACTTGTGGAGGCGCGCGCCCGATGGGGGACTAGCAACAACGCCAAAGTCGTAGCATTATTAGCTAGACAAATATGTTAATATTTATATTTAAAGAGTGTTTTGCCTTTATTACATACAAGTGCGTGAAGCATCAGCCAGTGGCGTACTGCAGCTATGTGATCATATCGAATCCATCCTTCCGCGGAGAGTACTCAAAATCATCCAAAACAAAAAAAAATCTAAATCAAGTAAGGACTTTTTCGTGGACAATGGAAGGAGCAGCAATACGTCCATAGGGGGCAGAGCCAGCAAGATGAAAATGGTGGAAAGTCAGAGCCCGACTAACACCAGCGCCCCTTGGATAACTAACAAACACTTTCTTCTGAATACAGTCCTCTGTACTGACCTCAATTCCGGTGCAACTCCCCTCTGGGATCTACGTAACTTACGTCAATAAAATTTCAGTAATAAGGTGCATGGTTCTCTGGTATTATGGCATTCTAATTTCGAACTATCCACATTGTTTTTAGTCCTGAGATACCCAATCCCTAGAACACCCAAAATTGCGGCAGCTGGACAGTGTAGGTTGCTTAACCCTCGACATAATAATATTATAATGACAACCTATCTACCTACCCATCCTTATACAAAATCTTCACATTTGGTTTTTCAAGGATATCAAGAGAGAGACATTTGTTTGCAGGTCCATCATCTTAAAATTTAATTACCGCGATATATAAAAACACCTCTACTTTTGTGCAATAGTAAATAAGCAAATAAATTAAGACCTACATGTCTTCATTAAATAATACGCCATGAAACAGCGATTAAAATTTTATTTGACTGCAGTAATTTGCTATTGAGCTTTTAGATGTTTGGCGACTAGTTTGAATGAGGCCATCCTCTTACATAAGTCACGTACCTTAATTGCTAGTAATAATTTGTATTTGACCTATCCCTTCTCCTAAAATGCATTTTCGACTTCTCGCTAAAATCTGGATAAATCATGTCAAACCAGTTTGAAACCATTTTGAATTTAAATAACATAATATAGATATAAAAACTTAATGTTACGTTATAAGTTTAGCTAATATACCTATTATGGTGTTTCGCTTTAAATACGTTCAAGGTTCTGTCCTATTTGTTATTGATTAATACGGTACACTCTGTGATTTATTTAATATGAATTAGTATTCGTTATTGTAGTTAAACCTTGGAAATCAGTATTTAGTTTCGGCTTTACGATCTGTGTGTCATTGTCAAATCGTGCAAGATATTATGATGTACATAATTATTTGCAACTCGAAACGGATTGGGCGTAGCGATAGCATTCAGTGAATTCGATTTAGCTTGCTGATAATATGAAGTTGGCGATCTAAAAAATGTATCGAGGCATCTTGACGTGATTTTTGCTGTCAATGTAAGAAGTCTATGCTAAGTGATCGAGTGCCTAATAGTCTAGAGTCTAGAGGTTAATGATCTAAGTAGAATATATTTACTCGAATATTCAGTGGCACGTGTAGACCTAGTTAAACCTAGCCAAAATCCAGTCTACTTTTTTGTCTTCGACCTACTCGTTGACTATGCAAATATTGTAAACTATTTTTATATGTTTGCGATAACTAAGTGATCGGACACGGGCATGTTCGTATCAAAATCATATCTAATGATATCGGAGAAATTTGTAGAACTAACTAAGCGGTCAATCGTGAAAAGGACAAAAACAGTTTACCCGTTAACAATTCAAGTAATAAAATTGTAAGAACCGACGGTGTCTATAATCTATATCCGTAAGATAGATTTAATGTGGTTCCCGCTATTTTAATAAAAAATTTAATGCCTCATACCTCATACGTACTTTACGCCTTAAAATTCACGGGCGCATCCAATGCGACTCGAAAGTCATTCAATGATATTATTTAATTCATTTATTAAAGCTTTTTCAATAACCACGATTCCAGCTTCAACAATGCTATTCGTTTCCCTTTTAATTCGATTCGACTTCAGTAGATATGACTGTGTATCAATGCATTTCATAGTTTGACTCAAGTCGAATAATCAGAATAATCTAGTAGTTCCAGTTAGGTCGACCAATGTAAATGTGCTTTGGTGGCTGGTCGAAAGTGCCAATCGGTCAGAAAACCGAAGACAATTTGGTCATATATCAACTTTATAGTTTACAACCTCCATTTTAAGCGAATGTTGAAAATAATTGACCAAAATGAAGTAAAACATTAAATAAAACAATTCGTCGAATGTGACAATAAGACGAATACCACACTTTGGCTAAAATACAATTCAAAAAGTATCTATTTGTTATAGACATTTTGATTGTGGTCCATCTCGCACATTTCTGTTTCATTTTGGTCTTTTATTTTTAACATTAACTTAAAATAGAGGTTGTGATTATAAAATCGATATTTCCCCAATTGCTGCTTTGTCTTGTGTTAATTAGATCTAAATAATATTGTTCGAAAAAACTCCCCAACCATTGTCAAGATAATAAAATTTTTTTGCGAAAATAATTGTTGAAGGCAATTGGCCTAAAATAATTTGTCGAAAAAACACTTAACGTTGAATAAAAGAATTAGTCGTAAGACAGTTGGTCGAATGTAACAATAACTCAAATGCTACAATTTGACTGAAATACAATTCAATAAATAACTATTAGTTTTAGATCTGTTGGATGCGATCCATCTTGCGCATTTTTGGTTCATTTTTGGTCTTTTATTTTTAACATTCACTTAAAGTAGAGGTTGTGAATTAAAATCGATACTTGACCAATTGTTGCAGTGTCTTGTGTTAATTAGACCCTAATAATGTTTTTCGAAAAAACTCCCGAAAGATTATCAAACTGGTATAAAGACATGCGCTCGGAAGATTTTTAAGCGACAAAAATTGTTGAAGGCAATTGGTCTAAGATAATTTGTTGAAAAAACTCTTAACGTTGAATAAAACAAATAGTCGTAAGACAGTTGGTCGAATGCGACAATAAGTCAAACGCTACCATTTGACTAAAATACAATTCAATAGGTAACTTTTTGTTTTAAACATTTTAGTGGAGATCCAACTTGTTCATTTTTGTTCATTTTGGTCTTTTATTTTTAACATAGAGGTTGTGAATTATAAGATCGATATTTGACCAGTTGTTGCGTTGTCTTGTGTTAATTAAATCCAAAAAATATTTTTCGGAAAAGCTATTGAAAGATTATCCAACCGGTATTAAGACAAGTTCTCCGAAGATTTTGATTGTGGATGGCATTTGATAATTTGTTGGAAAAATACATAATATTGAGTAAAATAAGTAGTCGGAAGACAGTTGGTCTAGTGTGACAATACGTCGTATGATACAATTTGACTAAAATACAATTCAATAAGTAACTAATTTAGGCATTTTGGTTGCGGTCCATCTTTCGCATTTTTTGTTTAGTTTTGGTCCTTTATTTTTAATATTCACTTAAAACAAGAGGTTGTGAATTATAAAAACGATATTCGACCAATTGTTGCAGTGTCCTGTGTCAATTAGATTCAAATAATGTTTTTCGATAAAACTCCCCAAAGGCTATCCAACTGGTATCAAGACATGTTCTTCGAAGATTTTTTGGCGAAATAAATTGTTGAAGGCAATTGGTCTAGAATAATGATAATCTCTCGAGAAAAGCACTTAAAGTTGGATAAAACTTATAGTCGTAAGACAGTTGGCCAAATGTGACAATGTAATGGAATAAATGCTCATTCCATTACCGATAAATTTATACATTCAATTGCAAATTATTCTCGATATTTAATATTTAAGTCGCCAGTGACATCTATTCACGAATGGGCTTATTTCATGCGGATAGCGATTTTAGAGTGCTAGTGCTCTACTTAGTACTTACGATTCGTGAATTTATTCTATTATAGATTAGATTACTATATTTATTATGGAGTACTTTTATGATTTTCAGTTGCGCGGATCGTTAATATCATCATTTGAACTAGCCAATAAGGTATCGACATGGATCATTTGTCCAACGCCTTGACTTTTGGGGGAAAGGAAACGGTTTTCATCTTGTGTCGAGACGCCGATCGGGTGAGTGCTAATTTATAATCTTGAAATATTTTATTCATCTTGCAATATTTTCAACCAATTCTTTCAGTTTTAGATACATAATTACAAGATCAATCGACTTACCTGTAAGGAAGATCGATCGGAATTATCCGAGCATCTCCGCCATCCCTCATTACACTTTGTAGTATACAACTTTTTCCCAATCGGTACAATTTTTAAAGAAGTTATCTAAAAACATGGTGATTCAGCCGACCCTGGCTAGCCGCTCGAGATCATGCAGCGCCTTGATGCGTCATTATAATTTTGGTACGTGAGATTTTTGATTACATTGCATTTGGGGTGATAGGGAGAAGATAAAGACTGGGTGGGTTTGTAATGAGGGATGGCGGAGATGCTCGGATAATTCCGATCGATCTTCCTTACAGGTAAGTCGATTGATCTTGTAATTATCCTTCGCATCTCCGCCATCCCTCATTACACTTTGTAGATGTTTAAAGTATTTGCGATGTAATCTACATTAACTCAAAACTGCGAGTTTTCTGTAGTCCTAGATTTGTAAGGCCCTTTTTATAAACTAAAATTCAAATTTATAACCATTAGATTTAATAACACACATCATGAAGGTACATATATCATGTTTAACGCTTAACTGATATTAACCTTTAACTTATTTTTAATACTATACCAATATTCGTATGTAATATGATAACAAGTTGGTAAGTAAGTTATAATTGTAGCTTAATATTTATATGATTCCTTAGAGTTCATGGTTCAATAAACAAGATGCCAATCCAGTGGGATTACCCACGCCAAGTTTTTTATAGAATTTCGAGAATACTTTTGATTTTTCTGTCGAGCCAGCTGTCTTCTGAATGGTTTGTAATGTAACTCCCATTCTTTGAGCTGCTGAAGTTGCCCCGTGTCGCGTGCTGTGTGCCCCAAAGATTTCCGTGTGTATACTGCTGGCTTTTAGTATTAACTTGACCCATCTGCTAATGGTTTGACTGTTGTGGAGGGCTTTTTGTGAGTGAGTGTTACATTTTGTTTGGTTTTGCTACTTGTGGTATCGATTGCATCTGCAAATGCAATGATCTATTAGCATATTTACAGTATCTGTGAATGCCGTAATTTCTGTTTTTGAGCAAAAAATAGGTATGTTCACTAGCTGCAACTGCAATTGCAGACAGTGGAGGGTACGATCGATTGTATCTGCTAATACAACGAACTATTCACCTTTTATTGACTGGTAGCACCCTTTTTCCTTTTATGCGTTCTATGTAAGTCTCTAATAGTGTAACTATACATAGTTCAGGTTGATTAATAAAATAAGGTAATATCAAACTAGGTTGAAGCCTGTTTAAGCCACTTGCTTTTATTTTATCCGGGAATCTGATTTCAATTACGTATTCATATTTAAAAATATTGTCTATTTTTACTTCCGGGTTGTCCGTGATTTGTGTGCCGTTATTAGTATTAAGAGTGTTACTAGCTTTAAAGTTAGATTTGTAGATTTAAGAATTCGTGAGGGTACATGCTCTTTAAGCGCTGTAAAACTGGGTAGGAATCCCAAGTAATTGAGTATTTTGATTTTGGGGGTCTTATGTTAAATGTTCCATTGAGAAAACTTTTTATAACCGCTTCGTCTTTTGTTTGAGTAGGATGACTCCGAAGACAATTGAATATTTAGGAGCTCAAGAATAAGTTTACGGTTTAATTATATATTTGTTAGCGCTTAGAAAAACGGAAATTCCCCTATTTATTGTAAGTATTTCCGTATTGTTTGAGGGCGCTATCTGTCAATGAAGAAATAATCACTTTTATCGCTTCATTAGGTACACTTTGTTATAGAATAGCTCTCCTGACAATGAGGAAGTTTCATCAATTTTTTTTTTTACTGCTGATTTCGATAGCCCATGAAAAATAAGTAAACATATGTTTTTTCTTTTTTCCCTAAGCCGAAAAATGAGGCAGATACAACGCCTTGAGATGTGCTTATGACGTCATAATACACATGAATTGTTACGTCACACCATGCATGGTATATCTATATATACCAAACTAAAAACTGGTATAGCACTTGTAATATTCATCTTTAGCGGAAATAAAAAAATACGTATCGATTTTTTTTTATTATTATTATTATTTTTTTATTTTATTTTTTTTTTTTTTTTTTTACGGTTCTATAGTTTGCAATAAAAAATAATCAGTTTAATTTCTCAGGAAACTTCGTAATTTCCCTACAGCCAGAGAAATTTTCTTCCACAATGGTTGTTTCTCTCCGCAAGGAGATGTGAGTAAGTATTTTTCAGGGTAAAGATAATAGACTGTTCTGCCAGTAGGTCCCGTTTCTCTTGTATAAACCCCAAAAGTGAGCATGGTTGAGGGGAAATAACTACGTTTTTTTTATATAAAACCTAAATCTTGTAATGTTTATGTAATTTTATTTATACTTTTAAGCAATTCTCTTTTGAATTACCAATAACTAGCCAATTGTCTAAGTAGAGTACAGTTTTTATACCCTTTAATTTTACATATCTTCCAACTGGTTTCAGTTTTGTGAAAATATATGGAGCTGTACATAAAACTTAAGAACTTATTTTGACTGCTGTGCATAGGGATAAGGAAACATGCATCTTTAAGAGATCAGTTTTCCCCAAGAATGCGTATTTTGAAATTAAATTTTTTGCCGTCCTATGTAGTCTTCTACTTTGCTAACCGGAGTGGTGTCCTATTGAAAGGGATTTTATAATCCTGTACCCACTCTATTATTGAACTGTTTACCTTTTTTCTCTGCTAATTTTGAACGTATAATTCTAGTTCAGACGGTTGGCTAATTAAATTATTGAAAGGGAGGGCTAAGGCACTAATCCCACGGACTATAGTTGTTTCTGTAATTGATACAGTAGTTGTCTTGGCAGGATTTAGTTCTCTCTTCGAGATTTAATTTTGATGGTCTTAGGACATTGCAGTTGGCAGCTGGTGGATACTTCTCTATCATACTGTTTTTTTTTTCTTTAGTCCTTTTAATAAGTAATTGTCACATCTAAACTATCTAAGTATGTAGTTCTGGCTTCGCAGGTGTGATTCCGTCGTTTTTTTTTTTTTATCCTACACCTACACAGCTAGGTGGTCGTTACTTTGTTCAGGACCTTCTGATGTTGGTAAGTCTTGATAGTCTTGATTTGTCTAAGTTATTTCCTCAGCTAGCGTGAGAGGATCTTCTAATTGCATTTGCAAATGCAAAAGAGTTTCCTTGGTTTTGCTACTTATGATATCGATTGCATCTGCAAATGCAACGATCTGTTAGCCTATTTACAGCATCTGCAAATGCTGCAATTTCTGTTTTTGAACAGAAAAATAGGTTCATGAATATGTTCACTATCTGCAACTGCAATTGCAGACAGTGGGTACGATCGATTGTATCTGCTAATACAACGAACTATTCACCTTTTTGCTTGCTGCTTAACCCTGGTTATGCTTTCGACTGCATCTGCAAATGCAACGATTTTTTAGCATATTTACAGTATCTGCAAATACTGTAATTTCTGTTTTGAATAGAAACCAAGAGTGTAATAATTCGCTACCTCCAATGCAATGATTTTATGTAAGGGGGTTGCAATAGTATGGTGGTTATTTGTTTTTGTATCTGCAAATACATAGCACTATACCGTTTTATTTTTGTCAGTACATATATCCTTTACATCGGCAAATGTAGGGATATAGTGTGCCTCTAACTACTTTTACATAATTTACCTACTGGGGTGGAGGCTGTTGGGGGCCCTTCACATCTGCAAATGTGAAGGCCAATTTTAGTTAAAGTTATTCGCATCTGCAAATGCGAATTTGTAAATAGGTATTATTATTATTTATTAACATCTCCTGCAAGCATGATACAATAAACGTAAGGTATGATATCGCGCAGGCGACGATTCGTCTGTGACGTCATTGCGAGCTTTGTTTGAAGCTGCGCGCCGGCCGGCATTTACAACATGAACGAACGTGTGCTTTGCATTTGAGATTCGTATGTTTTAGATTTAAATTTTGTTGGCGTTACTGTTCCTTAGACGATGTTTGTTGGTATTTTTAATTAAAAAACGATTAATAATGAGGTGTGCTGTGGACGGATGTAAGGTGGATAACCAAGGCAAAAACTTTGATAGGAATATTAAGGTGTTTCATTTTTCCCAAAGACAAAATATGTGTAGTAAATGGGTTCACCTGTGTTTTCGTAAGGATAAATTTAATAAAACTTCTGCACGTATTTGCTCAAAACATTTTGAGGAAGATGACTATGTACAGGGTGGCCCGTTTAAGACGGGCTTATACCTTATCTCGAAGACTACGATGGTTGCAAAAAAAATTAGCTAAGAAGTTGTTCCTAGTAAAACGATCTTTACTTTTTTGTATTTTTTTTTAATCGTTACTTTTTTATATACCGGGTGGTCAAAGAAAGTTACACTTTTTTAAATGAAACAACCTATATTTTATTACATTTTTGGATTCTACTTAAAATTCTAAGCATATTAAATTTGATGTATGATGTTATACCTCTAGAGTTAGTAGTTTCACAGCTATAAACAGTTGAAAATCGGTACTGTGGCTTCTTTTCACATTGGTAGCAGGAAGACCATTAATTCCACATTCCTATCTTAACTTTCCAAGAGCTATCTGATGGTGCTAACTGATAGTACCTACAGAGGTACCAGATTTGGTACCCATGGTACCACCTTCCAATGGTACCTACCGTGGTACCAGATTTGGTACCCATCATATATATAAACTAATATGGTACCCATGGTACCACCTGCCAGTGGTAGCTACCGATGTACCAGATTTGGTACCCATGGTAGCACCTGCTAATTAGTACCGTCAGATAGCTCTTGAAAAGTTAAGATAGGAATGTGAAATTAATTTTACTTCATCTCTAATGGTTTTGCTACCATCAGGATGTGATAAATTTAAAAATTTCTAAAAAAGAGAAAGATGACTAAAATTATTATTTAAGAAAAAATATTATTATCGATTTCCTTTTTTCTGCTGTCGATTGGCCAATATTCAATAAACGTGTTTTAGATAAAAGTAAAAGTTTATTACGTTTCTCAAAAGATGCTGTTTTTAATACAACTATTTTGATCCATTCATCATAAAAGTTATGTTGAATATTATTTTTTTATTAGCATTTTTATAGTATTAATATGTAATAATTAGTTTTTAATTTCACCCAGGACACAAATTTTCTTAAAAAATAGAGAAAATAGGTAAAACATAATGATTATGTGCCTATAAACGTATGCATTTAAATAGAAGCCAATCACGCAATGACGTCACTGCGCGGAGCGAACGAATTTGAGACGGTTAGGTATCATACCTCCCGTTTATTGTATCATGTCCTGCAAGCAATGTTTACTCCAATTTTTTTCCTCACCGGACGGCTCATGTCAACACGAATTGTTTAAAAATAATGCGTTCCGGTATTACATTGCTTCGACAAAGCCGAACGATAACATTCCGCCTTTTTCCCTTAATTTTGGGTTAGTTTTGGTTAGTACTTTTAGTTCTTGTTGATTGAGCCTCCGTTGCGAGCAAAGCCAACGGAGGGCCATGCAACCTATAATAATACCCAACTTGGGATTTAGTCGCTCGTAAATTATGCGTCAGCTTGCCTTTGTGGCTAGTTTTTAGAGGTTAATTTCGTGAGAAAAGGACACTCTTCGACTTACTCAAAATTTAAATTTTTATTTTATTTTATTTTTTTTGAAAAGTATTTGTTAATACACTAATAGCAATAATTACAATATACATAGTCCTTATTCCTCTAGACAGTGTTTTTGAACACTGGTATTGAGGATAATTGCATTTTAGTAATAATAACAGTATGATTTCCTATAAACTCTCTAGTATTGTGGCTATGAATATCCTTTGAAAATATTATGATAATATTTTAATTTTGAGTTTTATTTATTATCCTGTAAATAAGTTTATTCTGTTCAAATTTTAATACCTTATGTAATTGCCATACTCTTAAATTTTCATATAGATCTGCAGTATGAGTCAGTGGATCATAATTAAATATAACTTTGTTTTTTGTTTTGCAATATTTGCATCGAATCGAATTGTAGTTTATAGCCCCACTTGTGCCCCATACGGGGATCAAATGTCGAAAAACGAATGATACGAAGGCATTATAACCATTTGTTTCTATTTTTATATTCCTTATATGGTATAAACGTTTTATTCTATGTAAAACATTAATAAATGTGCAGGCCGACCGGTATATATTTCCTCCTTTTGATTGTGTTATGTAAACACTTTTTGTGATTGAATAGTTTTTTTTTTAAGGGGGCGTATTCGGTTCAATGCCAGAACACAGCCCCGCGTGAACAAAAATTTCGTGCTGGGTATGTCTTGATTACCATACTCCACGCATCCCGAGAGACGCATGTACTATCAAGCAGCAAGCACCCTTTTTTTTTTCTTTTTTTTTGTTTACTGCTTCATTCGCATTTTTGACTGTAACCCGTTCGCACTCTATTTTATTCTAATAAGTATAGTTAGTTTTAGAAGTTTGAGAGTATTTTCCATTTCAATTTTATTAAGTAAAAAAAATAAGGGTTACAAGTGTCATATTTATTCATAATACTCAGTTTAGTATTATACACATTTAGTTTGCTTTTATACAAGAGATTCTGTTTTTATATATTTAAGATAACCAGGTATTTATGTATATTTGAAATTTTGGCATATAATCTTATATGGACTCACCCCCTGATTCGCTTCTCCCGATGCATATTTTCCCCTTTTTTCGCCTCCTTTGCGAGCAAGACGTATCACTAACACTTCACTATACTAGAAATACGATTTCTAGGCATTTTTCTTCTTAAAACCAAAAGAAAGAACCGATTTACGGATTCTTGCTTGTCACCGACCGGTACAAAATTGTAATGACGCATCAAGGCGCTGCATGAGCTCGAGCGGCTAGCCAGGGTCGGCTGAATCACCATGTTTTTAGATAACTTCTTTAAAAATTGTACCGATTGGGAAAAAGTTGTATACTACAAAGTGTAATGAGGGATGGCGGAGATGCGAAGGATAATTAATATTTGTTCATGATTTGCTTAGTATTTTTTGAATAAAGCAAAACTTTTTCATTTTTATATCCAACTTTAATTAGCTTACATCATTATTCTTTTTTAATTATTGTCGTGGCCTTTTGGGTAACATTACTGATTTATTTGTGAATAGCTGCAATTCTTATTAGTTAAATTCATGTAATTTGATAAAGGCTCAGTCCAAATTTAGGGAAATCGCAACCAGTCCATCATTTAAGGGTCACGTACATTTCGGTTAAGTTATTTTCATTCAAATTTAACAGCATTATTTGGGTTAATTCTAGGGGAAATTCTACGTATTCCTGCAAAGGTGTTAAATTGAATTTTTAGTGAAATTTCTCCGAATTTTTCCTCATAGTGTGACGGGTTTTCCTTTTTTATTAACAGGTTCATTTAATTAAATTCTCAATTTCTTTGTTACATGACGCGTAGCTATTAGCATTATGCTATCTTGGTCTGAATCCTGATGTACCGACATTATTGAGCATTTATGAGAAGTTAATCTCACATATG
>MU187229.1:0-17238 GCA_016904865.1 Pissodes strobi | reverse complement strand
TCTAAATTTCTATCTCGGATGCGAGTTAGGAATTATATTATCTTTATCTTTAACTAAATTGAGACACAGTCGTGCTCAGTTTTCGTGTAGGTGCCAAGGGCCGAAGTAAGAGCAATAGTGCTTACTTATATATTTTGAGTCATAAGACTCATTGTTAGAGGTTGTACTTCTATTTATTATCGTATTTAAAATAATACCTTTATATGAATTTTACCGAGAGTCGCTGGTTTTTGACAAGTCATTCCATTATTTTCTCTTGAATTTCATATTTTTATATAAAGAAAAGGATATCTTGAGTAACAGTAATTATTAATTTTTTGCTTACTTTCTATTTAATTTTACATTGTAATTTCAATTTCGAATTGTATCTGCTTGTAGTAGATAATATTTTTATTGCATATTATTAGGTAATTTTATATTTTAATTTAATTTACGGTTGGTAACTGCTTTTACCAGTAAATTTTCAAATTTTAGACTGCTTCATCGTAGATTTGACATTGTCACTGAGGTTCACATGATATTTCATTTTATATTATGTAATTAGCAATATACATTGGTCTAAAACTAGTTTGTTTCCCATTTCATGTCATGATTGGCTGAAGAAAACATCTTGCTTGTCAAGCAGCAGGTGTTCGTCCACATCAGTAAACGCTTAACTGAACCACTCGGAAGGGAATTGATACGTTAGGCACCACACAAGTCCTCGATAAATCCAGTTGGCACTAACCTGGGAATAGGCAGAAACGGTTCCAGTAGAAATCCCAATACGAGCAATTGTTACAGCATATTTTGGACGAAGCTAAGTATTAGCCAATCGGAAGATGAACATATTGTAAAGACCAATCTTGTTGCATTTCTTTATCATATAAGCTTCTTTGTTTAATCACTTTTTTCACACTAATTTCATTATCAAGTCAACTTATTTATCAGATTAATTCCATTTCAAATTAAATCACTTAACATATAATTTCACTTTATATTTGTTGAACTAAATTATACTTGTATTCTCATTCATTTAATCATATAATTATTATACTAATTGTTTTTGAATTTACCTCTTTTATATACCTACCGCAAGATACGAGATCTGTGAGACATTGCGGATTGTGAGAGCAAATATCTGATAATATTAATATTTAAATGTTCACATCCAGTTCGCGTTGTCTCTAGGATTTTTGGCGCCCACAAAAAATTACTGTTAATAAGTGAAACAACCCACTCCTGAGAATAACCGAAAAATAAGGAAAACGAGTCTCAAAACAAACATCATTTATTAGCAAATAATTTTGAAAGTTATTAAATGACATACAATTGGCGATCAACTAGTATTTCATTACAGCAATAAGTCGAATGCTAAAATTTGGCTAATATACAATTCAATAAGTAACTGTTTGTTTTAGAGACATTTTGGTGGCGATCCATTTGCGTATTTTGTGGTTTCATTTTGGTCTTTTATTTTTAACATTCACTTAAAATAGAGGTTGCGAATTATAAAATCGATATTTGACTATCTGTTGCATTGTCCTGTGTTAATTAGATCCAAATATTGTTTTCCGAAAAGACTCCCAAAAGGTTATCCCACCGGTATCATGACAGTGGCTCTGAAGATTTTTTGGCGAAAAAAAATGTTGAAGGCAATTGGTCTAAAATAGTTTGTCGAAAAAACACTTAACTTTGGATAATACAAATAGTCGTAAGACAGTTGGTCGAATGTGACGATATGTCGAATGCTACAATACTTTGACTAAAATACAATTTAATAAGTAACTATTTGTTTGTTGTTCTCTGATTGGTTATTATTATCAACATTTACTTAAAATAGAGGTTGTGAACCATAAGCATTCGGCTTATTGTCACATTCGACCAACTATCTTACGACTAATTGTTTTATTCAACGTTAAATATCTTTTCCGATAAATTATTTCAGACCAATTGTCTACAACAATTTTTTTCGCAAAAAAATCCTCGAAGCACTTTTCTTGATACTTGTTGGATAAGCCTTCAGAAGCTTAATGCAACACTCTAATTGACTAAAATGAAACAAAACGTTGAATAAAACAATTTGTTTTGAACATTTTGGTTGTAGTCCATCTGGAATATACCTGTGTTTCATTTTTGTCTTTTATTTTTTACATTCATTTAAGATAGAGTTTGTGAATTATAAAATCGATATTTGACCAATTGTTGCATAGTCTTGTCTTAACTAAATCCAAATAATTATTTTTTTCGAAAAAGCTCTTGAAAGATTATCCATATGTATCAAGACAAGTCCTACGAAGATTTTTTGGCGAAAAAAATTGTTGAAGGCAATAATTGGTCTAAAATAATTTGTCGAAAAAACAACAAGTGGACAAGGTTTGAAGTATTACTTCTGAAGAAACACAATTATTTAGACATTCTAGGAGAATTTATTAATGACTTAATTAACCGACGCCTATAACTTGATTGTTTTACATGCGGGTACCTCGAATATGCACAATGATCCCTTTAAATGCAAATTTTCAAAAACGATTTCCTTTTTTAGGACCTTTGGAATCGCAAATTTAAAAACGACAAATTACACCACTGCATAGTTTTATCTGTCCTATAAAAGAAAGGATAGCCATCAGAACTGCAAAGTTCCAATATATTACACAGTAATAAATAAATGTCTTTTCGTCCCCTACTTATAACAACTGGTTTATAAACCTTGGTTAAATTTATCTCTATATCATTTTAAGGATAAAGCAAGGTTTTTAGTATGTAGTGAAAATATTTAGTTTTTAAGCTTCAGGATTTCGTTCGCTTATGGGATATTTTGGGCGTCAACCGGTCATGCTATGTCGCATTATTCTTCTGCAATGGTTATCCACTGCAACAGTCGTCTGGACTATTCCTCGGTTAGATATAAGATAAACATAGAGCATGTTTTTTAATTGAACATACAGTTATGTTAATGCGTGTTTGACTGCTGTAGAACACAAACCGCTTAACTCCGAATTAAGTGGATTGCCCTATCTAAATGTTCCGTAATCTAGATTGCGACATCAATAGTAACTGAAATTATACTCTTCCAGAACAACTTCAACGGGCTTCTAGGAGAACGTATAATTTCTCTTTTGTCGCCCTCTCACGACATTTGCACAGATCGTTTTTACTGTGTCACTAAAATAAGCATGAAGTACCACTTACCAGTTCTGTGCTCATGGTATTACACCCTCTAAGTGGCAGCGTGTAGGTGATAGGAGATTTCCGTTGTACCCATTCGCTAAGACAATGCGTGTTCTTCGATAAGCCTCTTGGATAAATCATGCCATTAAATCTACCAGTCTGCGTGCCAATATTAACTACAATCTCGTCGCTGTTGCAGTCTACCCGAACATCGGCATCGGCAACCTCGGTACTGGAAAAGCTTTCATCATCGACTAGAAAAGAATACAATAAATGAGCTTTATAAATACAGGTTTCCGAATAGAAGAAATGCGCCTCATCAAACTAAGATTCTTTTTTAAATGAGGAATTGTACCGTTAATTTTGCCTGAGATTAATGCTACATAAAATGTTGATGTTTGACTGCTTAAAAATTAATCTTATATAAAAATATCTAAAATATTATTTAAATGCTATATATAGATAGATGTTCCATAAAAAAGGCACACTTAAATATCATCAGTTAGAAAACAAGTAGGTAGATAAAATATATAAAAAGTACTCATTATCAGCTATCAACCAAGTCAGCTAATAACTCAAATATTACATCAATACCACTAATACCAGTGTATGATCATACGCTGCTATACAGGGTGGCTCGAATTCGCGTCTATGTATGGGGATCTCGAAAATCGTAAGAGATATAGTTCCGGCCAAATTAGAGCAAATATGCGAATTTGTGCGCCTAACAATATGCCGTTTAGAAAGTTTTAAAATTAGGAGTATTTCCGGAGAGATCCAGAAAAAATCAACATTTTGAAAAATCGTTTTATTTTTTTTCCTGGGCTTACTTTAAAAACGGATTTCAAATTGAGATGCACTTTTGCATTGCCACTTTTTCCGCTCTATCTAATGGTGGTATGTAGTTTGGAATCCGACGTTTCGTCTTCAAAGGGTCATCATCAACTTTCTTTTATTAAATACGAAATTTATTTTTTTATTGCTTTTCAGATTATATTGGGTTATTAATATGAATATGTATTTTTAATTATTTTTTTTATTTTTTTTAATCTTTTTTTAAATTATTTATTTTGCTTTGGCGTAATTTTGCCATAAAAAAAAAGAAAAAAAAATCGATAGGTTTGGGTGGCCAAGATATGACTCGGCCAAGAAATTTAAGTTGTAACAAGTCCATAGTATTACGTGCTCCGTGACACATCGCAAGGGAAACAGACGAAATTTATTTAGGATAAAAAAGGTATTTGATGTTTTTTGATACGAAGAACAATTTAAGCGAAAATTTAAATTTTTGAATCGAACAGAAATTAAATAAACTGCTCTAATTTTGTTATCCTAAAATAAAAGCAAGATATGGAAACAATAATTGAGAGGACAATAAATTTGTATTATCAGCTGCTCAATTTGAAAAAATAAAAAAAAGTCAGTGGCTTACATATTTTTGGTCAATGCATTTTTTAAATTCTCCCTCAGGGACGCCACTGAACGTAATAATTTAAATATAATGAGGGCTAAACTAACTGCAAAATAGCCCCGCCAAATTAAAACAAAGTCGGCCAAAGGCTTTCTAAAATATCCGAAAAAACGATTTATTTTGAAATAAAAATCATGCTAGGGCACTGACATATTATATTCATTCAATACATTAGTTCCCTGACAAAATCAAAGATTATCTGAATTTAAAAAAAAGCTTTTTAGTTAGCTGCTGACAATACAAATCTATTATCCCCTCAATTATTGTTTTCATATCTTCAATAGGGGAATTCCAGCCTTCCAGTTCTGTTGAAGAAAGGGCAGGATTTACTGCTGTCACGCATCTGCAAGATACTCAGAGCATGTATAGCGTGGGGCCACACGCCAGCGGTATGGCAAAGAGCAAAGGTCGCTTTTTTGCCGAAAATAGGCAGGACACCAGACCCAAACGCCAAAGTCATAAAGGCTAATAAGTGTAACTTCATTCCTGCTTAAAACACTGGAAAAACTAGTCGATCGGTATATTCGTGACAACATTCTCTCAACAAAACCCCTTAACGAGCGTCAATATGCGTACCAACCAGGAAAGTCTATAGATTTGGCCCTGGACCATCTAAATCGACTCCTGATGAAGGCAATAGACGATAAGGTAGTGGCACAGCCACCTTTCTAGACATAGATGATGCTTTCAACAACGTTCCAACCAAATCGCTGGTTAAGACACTCAAACACAAAGAAATCCCCCAAACCATCTGCAACTGGATCCAAACAAACCTAAAGTATAGGACAATAACTGCCACCATAGATGCGGATACGGTTACGGCGCGGGTGGGGAGGGGCTGCCCCCAAGAAGGGGTCCTATCACCACTACTGTGGGCCATTCTGGTAGGTAGTTTACTAGAGAAGATGTAAAACGAGCGATGCCTCTGCCTATGCTACGCAGACGACTTAGTCATAGTAGTCAGGGGAAGGAACATGGGCTAGGTTTCAACAAGAGCACAAAAGGCTTTGAACATAGTAAGCAAATGGTGTGAAGAGGAGGCGTTGTCAGTTAATTCGCTGAAAACCCTAATAGTTCCATTCATAAAGAAAAGATCATTAAAGGATCTGAAAAATCGAATGTTCAGCGGCATAATAATTCCCTTTTCCAAGAAAGTCAAATGCTTAGGTGTCACTTTTGACCAAGGTATGACTTCGAGACCGCATCTTAGCAAGGTCACTCAGAAAGCAAGAATTGCACTGGGCAGATGCAGGCGACTTTGCGGGAGAAACTGGGGGCTGAGCCCCGAATTGAATCTCCGGTTGTACAAAATGGTGGTAAGGCCCATGCTAATCTATGGGTTATAAAGGTCATCAAACAGGTGCAATCAGGCAACTAGATGGCGCACAAAGGCTGGCATGACTGTGCGTCTCGAGGGCGATGAGAATAACCCCAACAGCAGTACTGGAAGCCATGCTAAATCTACCTTCATTACATATTCTCATACAGGGGAACGTATGAATGGTACAATACCGGTTCAAGCAAGGCAACAAGCCCATAATTGAATGGGAAAGGTCCACAAGCTGGAAACTAGAGGACAGTGAGGAGATCAAGTATGAGTTCGAAATGCCATCAGACGAAACAACTCCCTCCTATGGGTTTGATAGCAATTGTAGGCAGAGAAGAATGGGAGGGGACCTCCTATAAAAGCAGACCAAACATGGTATACTGACGGCTCTAAGACCAGTAAAGGGGTGGGAGCCAGGTCCACGGACCAAGTGGGTCAGCTGACGAGGCACTGTAGAATGAACAGATACATGAAAAAGATCGGCCTGGCAGCCTAGCCGCTGCAGGTTTTGTAAGGAGGAGGAGGAAACCCCAAAACACGTGTGGTGCAAGTAGCCTGCAGGCTCAGATATTCAAGGCTTGGATGAGGTTCTCTAAGCATGATTCGTAGTGCTACAATAAACCTGCATATGTTGAAGTGGCAGAGGCGTGTACCAGCGCCAACGCCCTTCAATTCCAATCTATCTAATCTTACTTTGATTTCGGAATAAAAAAATTAAAGCAATTTATTTCATTTCTGTGCGACTTAAAAATTAAAATTTTCGCTTAAACCGTTCTTAGTATCCAAAAACAACAAATACCTTTTTCGTCCTAAATAAAGTAAGAAACCAGAAAAAATTTATATATAGTGGCACCACCTGAATAAGATATTCTGTGTAGTGTTAGTGGCGTACAAAAGTTTTCATACAAAAAATGTAACAAAATTTCGTACCGACGCCACTGGTTAAATTTGGGCAAGTGTTATGTTTTCAAAATAAGTATCCTTAAATCCTTAGTTTATTTCCAAAATTTCATAAAAAATATTACCGCATTTAGGAGTTATTTAATTTATTTAACTATTAAAATGCAACACCCTGTATCTGCGTAGCGAAACGACTAAGGACCATAGTTTGTGGGAACTTTCTATCCTAAAATAATATCAGTAATCACCTCCCGAACTTTGTAACCATACATCTTAAGCACCCTGTATGAGGTTTTGTATGCGTTCTGTAGTCTAATAGTAGTTGTAGCTAATAAAATCTTAATTGCCAAAGATGTAATAAGGGAGTTTTTCTTAAATTTTAATATGAACTCTGACTGCTAAAAGGGTTGCACTTATATGGGAAATATTTTATTATTAATTTTTTCTAAAAAAATGTTTGCAAACTAAATTTGATGCCCAAAGAAAACATTTCTTGGGCGTTTGTTGGAAAATACTCAAAAGATAGGAACGATGACACAGTAATAAGTATTTCGACAATTTTTTTATATTGAATTAAATAAGTTCCGCTGATAATAAAATGTTTGAGAACCAAGTGTAAATATAAAGTAACTCAAAAATTAGTCACTGGATTCAGCCAGGCCCATAATAACTTTTCCTCAGATCATCGAAATTTATATATACTAAGGATTACTAATTTAAACTTCAATTAGGCACTTTAAACACTGATTAAGTTAGCAGCTTAAACTAACCTACAAATTAAAAAAGAAGAGAATAAGTTTCATTACATTCAACAGCGTGACATAAATAAATATAAATTAAAGGAGACACTTTATGTATTTTCAAAAAATTCCTTTGACCCCGTTCTTAATATCTAATGCTTTTTCAGTAATATAATGTGAACTTTCACAGCTACTGCGCTTTACTCTCTTAATTGTTGCCAACTCCCATTTAATTCGCAGTTGAATATATCCAAATAGCAAAATTCGAGCCAATTCCTAAAGGCAAAATGCCAAAAACTTCAATATGTAACATGTAGTCGCTATTTAGACGCAGTACATCTGAATGTGCTGTAATATAATAATGTAATCAAATATGCAACCACAAACACACTTATTTCAGGACACTAGGACAAATAAATTATACCACTGCATTTCATAATTTTTGAGATATATTTTGTTTACCAAACAATGAAACTAAGAAAGTTTGACAGATATACCTAGAGCCTCGCCTAGAGCTATAAGGACTAAGGAGGCAACAGCCGGAACAAGAAGGTCATAAACTCTTGCTCACTTAACTCTGCTAAATATGGGCAACGCATTTTCTTGCGGGTAAGATATTCTTTGTTCCCAAAAGAGCATTAACCTTGTCTAGTTGGACATGTGCAGGAGGAACTCTTAACGATAGTGAAGCACCTACTAATAGATCATAATAAATTTCCGCATTTTTACGACGGGCTCATATATGTCAAGAGTTTATCGCTTTGATTGAAGCAATATTTATTAATAGAGACTATAAAATTTACTATAATCATCTGTCTATGCATGACTATAAACTAATCGAAAAACTATTCCTGCTGTACCTATTTTAATAATGCATGAATCCGAGTTTATCGCATGCCATCGCGATATGTGCGTTATTATTGCATCCTATTTCAGTAGCGCGTATTTTCGTAATAGTAGTAATTAAAATATGTACATTATTGCCTATTAGTAATAAGAGGTTCAAAGACATTTCACGTCTGGAGAAAAAATAAACAATTAATCTTATATTTTTGTTACACAAATGTTCAACTAAACTGCTGGACATTGCTTCGGAATAAGTAATTTTTCGACTAATTTTTTAAAATGATCACCCTTGATCTGAGCAGACTTTTTTTTGACTTGTGTATAAATCCATTCTTTGAGAAAAGATATAGACTGCTCAAATATTTTAATTTCATAACGTACGCAGGGTGCTAAATAATATGTAATTTCTCAAATATCGCTCCTATTCTAGGAGTTGTTAATTTTTAATGGAAAAATGCTTTTTTGACAATTTTTCTTAGGTATAGTATAGTTTAGTTTAGCAACAATACATAAATATTTTAAACAATATTGTCAATACCTTGCAGGACCACCACGAACATTACGGATTTTTTGACATAGCTATGGCATATTGTGTACTTAATTACTACCTAATAAATCCTCGAGGAATATTTTTCCATTCCTCTAGTATAGACACAGCGAGTTCTTCCAGAGTTTGAGAGGCATTTTCTCTTGACCGCACTGATAATTTTAAGCGAAACTATATAATGTTCAAATTTAGAGATGTGGGAGGCAAATTCAGAGCATTAACATTATTTGCCTGCAAAAACTCATGAACAATTCGAGCTCTGTGTGGTCTCGCATTCTCGTCGACCAAGAGGAAATCTGATCCAAGGTTTGCTGCCAAAGGTAATAAAATATTGTTAAAAATGTCGTTTCTATATGCTACCTCAGTTAAATTTGAAATAAAAGTTCAGTTTTGCCATTGTATATCCCTACTGCCCAAACATTTATGCCCCCTCCGCCACAAGTCTCCAGGGAAGCCATATATTCTTTCATATATCGCTCCCCAGGTTGACCCCAAACTAAGACTCCTTCATCTGAATGGATCAGATTCAAACGGGTTTCATTATTTGTTTTTGGAAACAATTTCGCCACTCTTCGAGCCATTCTAAATAATGTTCTTGCACCCAAATGAGACGATCTCACGTGGTCATATAGGTGTCTTCTAGCCCTAAAATAAACCGTTACATCAAGACTAGTAATAAGAGACATTTTTGTATGCCTTAGATTATTCCTCTTCAAAACCCTTCTAATATTTCTATCTATAGCGACAATACCGATGCCTCTTCTTAGCTCCTCATTAAGACGTCTGGAGTTGAGTGTCCTTCTCCTTCTGGCGTTCCTGACTAAATTGTGCTCAGCACTTCCCTTAATTTTTCTCTCTCTACATGCACTGTGAATGTGAGAGGTTTCTTCTGTTTCCACTAAACCTTTGCTTAATACCTTCAATTGAGCTTTTGCCTACATTAAAAACAATTGCTACATACCGAACCTTCATCCATCGGCTTAATAGCCTGATGCAAATAGCTCGCTCATTTGCGCTTAACGAGACATTTAATAAAAAATAGCAAATTTGACACTGATAATAGCTTGTGCCACGCATTTTCATTGTCAAGAATATTCATTGTTTTAATACTTTCCTATAAAAATTTTCTTCTCTGTATCTCTCTAACACATTAAGTTCTTATGGGAAGTGGCAATACTATAAATTTTTCAGACCTCAGAAGCTCTTAAAATTTAAAATAAAAAATATAGGTACGTATTTAAAAAAAATCGTTGGTGATGGCACGAACGCGAGAAATATGAGATAAAATTTGAAGGTACCATGTTGTAAAGCGAAATAATTATAAAACTTTCAAATTTAAACTGTGTCTCGAAAATCAAAAGTTTTTTAAATAATCGATGACATATCTTTAAGAGTTTGTAATAAACTAACAGGAATTTGACAACACTGTAAACGGATCTTGAATGGACATCAAAAAAGACAACTCTTTTCTAATTTAACCGACCACGTAGCTACTACCGCCATAGTGGCACCACCTGAATAAGATACCCTGTAGTGAAAAAAAAATCATGGGCCTGCTGAGCACAATTTATAAAAAAAATTCCGTCAAAAGACTAATCTGAATTAAACCTAATAAAAAAAAAAGCATTTCTCCATTAAAAAATGTATAACTCCTAAAATAGAGAGATATAAGAAATTTGAAAAAAAATTGAAATTGAAATATTGAAATTATTGATCCTTGAAAAGTTGATAAAATATATCGCATTCTTTAACACCATGTATACGAAAGCCTTTAAGAAATTAAAATGTATGAACACTCTATATCGTTTCCCAAAGAATGAACCTATACACTTATGAAAACCGTCTACTCTAATCACTCTTATTTTTATAAATATTCACGTTCAAAGTCAAGTGAAAAATTTCTTGTCCTAATGCTTATATCCAGCAGTTTAGTTTTTCTTACTTATCTCAATAGTAGTCGATAATAGAGATAGAATAAATTAGACATAATTGTTGCAGAATAGGAGGAATTCTTTTTCGGCATTTTCAGTCTTATTTATTTGCAAGAATCGAAAAAGAACGCAATAGTAGTATTCTCGATAAAACGCCATGTACTCTCACGTAATTTATTTAGGGGAACAAAGATAATAAAATTAATTTTAATTACTCCACCAATGTGAATCTACGTAAAAGAATATCTCAAATTCTCAAATGATTGATCATGCTCTTATTGGGCTCCAAGCTTATATTTTGCTGGTAATTCATATAATTTGTAGTAAGAACTTTCGCCTAGGAAAGAACTTAAATGCCTGCAGCGTAGATGTATTACATTTCCTAAATTGGAGAATAAGTACATAATATTTACCATAATATGAGCAATGACTCGTCAATCTAGTAGAATTAAAGCTATCGCCCAACTCTTGCACGATACACGTGCACAATTTTTAAATTAGCTCGATTTTGTAATGCTAATTTGTGATTTAAAATAAAACGGTGTTCGCTTAAGACCACACGACAAAAGTGAAAACTTCAACAATACGATATTATTATTATGAAATAAAAGTATTTTTTGTATTCTTTGAAATTTCTTGCCACAGTTTCAATGTAATAAAAGCAAAATCTCCCATAAAATCGACAGAAACCGCTGCTTATCGCCTGAAAAATTTAAAAATTTTCCGATTTTGGCCCATTTTCCTATTTCCAAATAATTCTTCTTACTTACCACAAAAACTATAGCATTCATATGCTAAAAGTATATTTTTACCTCAAAATTTTCCATAATACCCACCAGAATCTGCTCTGATCATCAAAAAGTGTTTCAATGAGATTTCAAGCAGT
Organism: Pissodes strobi; assembly: GCA_016904865.1. NCBI lineage: Eukaryota > Metazoa > Arthropoda > Insecta > Coleoptera > Curculionidae > Pissodes > Pissodes strobi. The sequence continues at coordinate 5,440 of MU187229.1, read as the reverse complement.
TAAATGTATATATCTACATATTTTAATCTAAACGTTATGTCAAAATATTGGAAGACGTATTCTTTCAAATTCCTAAAAATTTTCATCAAAAGCAAAGCTATCTATTTCGACTCGTAAAATTGCCGAAATTTTTAAAACTTTGGAGATTTGCGATTTTCTGAATGTTTCAATTTAACCTCCATTTTTTTTGTATTTCTGAATCTTGTACGGAAAATTGCAGCAGAGATAGCGATGTTTACGTATCTGAGATTGACTTCTTGTAAATAGCTATGCGTTGCCTGGCACGTACGCTTAAAGTAGATTTTTCAAATTGAAAGCGAAGAAAGCACCAATTCGTCATTTTCAATCGGATCGATGCAATTTTTTGGTATCTTCTGATCATATGTACGAAAGTTTGGTTGCTCCATATTATTCAAAACTCGAAATGGCGAAAAGTTTAAATTCAACTAGCCCTTCTGTATAAAAGTTTCTTTTAACACAGTTTTAGGCGTAGATTCTAGTCAAGTAATCGGTTTTTGAAAAAAAAAATACCCTTCCAGAAAATTAATTTTTAACCTAAAAATCGATGTTTTTACATTTTCCCTGAAAAGACCATTTTTCCCATCATTTTCCAAACGGAGACGTATTTAGAGAGTTTTTCTTCGAGAAACTCTCTATCGAACTGTCATCTAAGTTTCTTCAATCCTCACCACTATTGGCGCTAAAATGACCCTAAATGACCCGTTTTCAAAAATATACACGCCCAAAAAAATACTCGTCATGTCTCGATTGTCTGCAATTTAAGCAGAGTACAGAAGATCATCAAAAGGTGCGTGTCCAGAAAATTTGATTGATCATATTCGACAGTTATCTTGTATGAAAGCAAAATTTTGGAAAATCGCGCATTTGACCTAACAACTCTGAGACAAAAAATCAAACTGCCAAAAACAATTGACCAAGTGTTTCCTAAAAACGTGCCAAATCGAAAGTTTTCACTAACAGCCGATTTCGAAAAGTGTGCTGAACGCGCCTTACTGTTTCTCTCTCTCGCATGATTGAGCCGAATGAGAGTAATATATCAGACAATTTTCTCACCAAAAGTTATTTAAAAAGTATTTGCTGGAAGAAAACATTCATAACGTTTTATGTCAAATAATATACGATATGTTAAGACATTGTTATTTTTGGACGCACTATATTCGTTTCTAAGTACAGTGACGGAAATAAAATTTCGTACACGTTGCTTTTCCAAATGTGATGTTGGCTTTTGTATACCTAGATCACCTGGAAATACACTTCACTTTTTGGCAAATTGATATCGGCGTCATCAGGTTTGAAAATTATATTATTTCATTTTAACAAAGTTTGTGAACAACATCAACTCGATGAAGCGATATTAATTGCTTTATTCGAAGAAGGTGTTTCTGTACGAAGAATATCTGAGCAAGTTGAGAAACCTAGAAGCACTATACAAAGCTCCAGAACTTAATTGAAAAATACAGGATCATTGGATAGAAGGGTTGGAAGTAACTGAAAAAAAAATTCAAACGGAAATCAACATAATGGCCTAATAGATTATTTGCGAAACAATTCATTTCAGACAGCGCATAACCAAACTAATTTTCCTGGGACAGTAAGAACGGCAAGAAATAGTATAAAGAAAAATTCGGAACTAAGAAACAGGGTAGCTGCTAAAACGACATTTTTGACCGATATGATTAAAGAGCAAAGCATGGGGTTTGCGATGGAATATTTACCGCAAGATATGGATTTTTGGATTAAGGTAGTATATACCTATAAGAAGTCTTATTATAGCGGGCAGATTAGAGTGTTCACGGTATGAAGAAAGATACACCCAACATGTTAATGGAAGATTTTCTGTTAATGTATGGGGGTATATGACTTCCAGAGGGCTAGGAATATGTCACCATATTCGAGGAAGATTTAACACTCAAGCTTATATGCACATGATAACTGCCTCATCCATACAGCAAGGAGTGTTACGGACTGAATACGGAAAAATAACATTTAATTTTTACCTTGGCCCTCAAGAAGCCTTGATACCAATCCAATCGAAAACGTTTGGGAATATATCGTGAAAGAAATCAACAAGAACAATGATTTCCATCCAGAAAACAGTCATGATTTGAGGAATAAAATTGAAGACACATTGAATAATTACAATGTTCATCACGCCCAAATGCTGGTGGCATCAATGCTCAGACGATAGGCTTCAATATTGGTGGAAAAAAATGAATCCGTTTTAAAATATTAAACCAATGTTTTTTTTTTATTATTATTTGAATAATCTGTTTTATAATTAATTTTGAAGTCGTATCTTATTGCATATTCTTATCTTGATTTTTCTTAAAAATTCTACCACTTCTAGCCCTTCTATCCAGTGATCCTGTATTTTCCCATTTAGTTTTGAGATCTTGTATAGTGCCTCTTAGTTTTCCAACTCCCTCAACTACAATTTGTATAGGAATATTATCTTTATATTATAAGAAATTTTCTGTTATTACTGAAGTAAGAAATGCAAGATATAAAAGTGAGATAAAGATAAAAAGCCCAGTTTACCAAAATATTCAAAAATGACATAAATGTTAACCTCAGTATATGAAATTTGATTTCCGTCACCGCGGCATTCATCGAGTTTGCGATTTCATTTCAATTTAGTAATTACATAGTTGTTTTGCGCGCAGCTGTAGAAAAAGTGTATTATGACATGATTTTGGATACGTAAAATTATAATAATTTTATGTTTATGTTTTGATTTCAGAGAGGTATTATGAAAAATATCGTTCAGTACACGTCCAGAAACAGCTTTTCCTGTGCTTGCACGACTTCCGGTGTTCGGTTACGCCTCACATCAGAAACTGTCGCGCACGCACCGGAAACGCCTAGTTTCCGGATTGGAAATGAAATGTACTATTAACTACGGTTAATTTTCAGATTCTTAAATCTAGACACGGCATAATTTTACAAATTTAAACCGTCTCATGGAAAATATATTTTATAATATCTTAGCAACAGTAAATCTTAACGAAAATTATAACAGCGGAACAACGGATGAATGCCTGCAATGAGGACTTTTTTCTCGCTCTATTGTAGTAGGAACATAATTATATCTTCCAGTCGCCGATCTACTATCTCTAAGTACTACCTACGATATATCTGCGATCGCAAATTACAGTTTACTCACCCATTCGTTCGTTGAGCTCACAAAATATCTAAAAACTGCTATTATATCTAATCCTCCTGCGTAATATTAGGATTTTTTTCAAATTCTTACCTAACAATAAAAATATACTTCCAGTATTTAAATGAAATAGTCCGGTACATGGGAATCGGCGAAGTCAAAAGGTTGACCAATGGGAAAAATTGTTGACACGCTTTATTGTTCAGAATACAAGCCACTAATCTTTGCATCTGCTTAATAAGAATAAGAGAATAAATGACTTGGATAAATTCACAAATGCCATAGTGGAACTGAAAAAAGCAACGCAACATGCCATGTTTTGTATTAAATATGCTTATTATTCCACGTTAAAATATATTGCTTCTTTCTCATCTTAAGAATTTTGTAGCAGAATATCTTAAACTGTATATATGACTTGGTGGAACTTTGCTTAAAATTAGATTCGGCTATAAGATGTGATGGCCTCAATGCCCCATCAGGATTAGTGGTCAACTTTGACCTATATCAAGGGCAAAATCCTAAAGAAAACCTCACATTTCAAAATGAATTTGGAGAAAATATTGTGCCAATGAAAAACATGTTTCACAAGTTTCCGGAAGCTGTCCGAAAACTGCCATTTACATTTTATTTTGACAGTTTCTTCACTAGCTTCAATGCATTATTTTATCTAAAGCAGTTAGGAGATGATGGCACAGGAGCGATTAGGAAAAATCGTATACATTTAACTTGTCCTTTGCTAAATTTCTTAAGTAAAAAGATATCTTGACGCAAAAAAGATAGGAGAATATAGTTCAAGTCTTCATTAAGATGATGGTATCTTTGTCGTCAAATGGGGTGATAATAACGTCGTTGTTGCTGTGTACCGAGCTGTGTACCAATGTAAAAGCAAATACACGAAGAGAAAATATATACAAGTCGTTCATCTCTTATTATAGAGGATAATTGTTGTTGGATGTGTTAGCAATAAATATCTGGAGCTATTTCTCAGCTGGAATTGGCAAACCTACCTTATCAAATATATAAGCAAGGTTGTAAACAATTGATGCTTTGCATCATTAACATACATAAGATGTAGATGGAGTCAAGTTTAGTTTAAGTTAATTAAACGGTAATTCATGCCGAATGTGTCAGAATTACCCAAGAATCGTAAACTCCCGATTCTTGAGAATTTCCCATGTCTTTAAGGTTCAGTGAATTATTTTCAACAGGTCTGTTAGTGCAGTGGTCAGACATTGTGCTTGTGATATACACGGCTCTGGTTCGATTCCCGTCGGTGGCAAGACATGTTTTTTTAACTTTTTAAGGTTATGTTTGATGCTTGTTTTAAATTTGGGTTAGCTTGGGTTCGTTTTGATTGACTGCGCCCCGGAGCGAGCGAAGCGCTTTAACCTTGAAACCAGCAATAACAGCACCGCATTTTTACTCCATTGTTATACTGTTTAGGATCCGTGAATATGCACAGTATACAGTTTGTTACATGTTTGCCAAGAGTAAAAGATAAAAAGTAGTTGTCCGATCACTGAAGTTAAGCAACGTCGAGCGTGGTTGGTACTTAGATGGGTCACCGCTTGGTTTAGTTGTATGAAGGTTTCTCTTCTACCGGGTCTGAACTGGTTTTAATTTTATATAGTTTTTAATGTCGCTCTGTTGAAGTTTTCACTTCTGCCGTGCGATTTTGATTAGACACTTTCTTTAAAAGCAGTCTTGTTATTTCTATTAAATTGTTGCTAATAAAAATCCAAATAAAAGCTTATTGTGGCAAACGCAGATAAACCAAATTTCGCCGTTTAAGGGTTAAAACGGTCAACTTGAAAAATTATGAATTACTTGTAGATAAGGAATCTTTAGAATGAGAAAATACCGTAAACTATCTGGGCTTTCAAATTGACAATAATCTCTCCTTAAAAGAGCGTGTGGGAGGTATATCTAAAGAAAAAAATTAGAGAGAAATTATTCATTTTTGGTAGAGCTACCAGAAATTTTACTCTGTACGCTTGTATGTCCAAAAAAGATATAGGATATTTAGAACTTTCTTGAACGTGGGAATGAGATTAGTCTTAAGATTTAGTAGGTATACTCCAGTTATGGTAATATTGAAGGAACTTGAAAGGTTTTCAGTAGAATAACGCCTTTATTTTCCTACTATGATATTTAATTATAAATTGAAAAAATTATTAATGCAGAATTGTTTTAATAAATTTTTAACACTCAGAACAGAAATACACAATTATTTCACAAGAGGCACAAATATAACTATAA
>MU187228.1:41900-77077 GCA_016904865.1 Pissodes strobi | reverse complement strand
ATTGGAGTTATATAGAAAAGGCGAAAATGGTGATGATTTCCAAATGTATTGGCTAAGGTTGAAGGTACTGTTAAGAGTGTTATGAATTTAGTTTAACATAATTTGTTATTTCGCAGTTCGCTGGTATAGCAACTTTGCCGCAGCCCAAAGCAGTAGGTCTCTATATATTAATTTTAACTTATTCAGATACAATATCTGACTTCTTTATATTGAGTAATACGTTCAGTGTTGAGTCAAAGTCTCACAGATGGCGTCAGATAATATCTGGTCATTTTTAACTATGGATACTGCAATCAATTACTGCAGATGTCCAAATAATCCAAATATGCAATTATACAAATCTAGCTAAACGAAGTCTATACGAAGTCAGTGTAAACGGCTAGGAAGTTGGGGTACGATCAATTTCTTATAGATGTGCATTGAAATACATGAAAAAAAAATTAAAATCCTTATTGACGGCTCCGCGTAGATAGTCTACGTTGACTTGAGAAGTCTGTCCGCACAAAATGTGGGCGGTATTAGAAAACTAGCGCATTTCATTGGTCACTGCCATATTCCTTAATAATTGTTTTTAGAGTTAGAGCATTTAACTCGTATGATTTTAACGACAGTCAGTGCTGTACCGCGTGATTTCAGTTTACGTGTTTTGATAAGTTTGCTTTGTTATTTTGTCGGTATTCACTTTGAACTTTGTTGTTGTTTTTCTGATTGTTGTTGGTGTGTGTATTTTACGTATGTTTTTATTACATAACTTTGTTGCTCTTGGAAATCAATATTTAGCTAATCAAAATGGCGTTCTGGAGACCTTTCGGTATTTCTTATGGTGAATGGGAATCTGAAAATCCCAAAACCAATGCCGTTGCAGAGCTTTTAGAATTTCGTAATAAAGACTTACATATCCAAATACAAAGAATTATTTTAAATATGTATACATGTTTGAAAACTGAAAATCATGAGTCCTCAGAAAATGAAATAGTAAAAAGAATTTGTAAGCATACTAAACTTCCACGCTCTACAGTTTATAAAATGATTAAGGTAGGAGATATAATTTACTATTCTTTAATGCGAAAATATCCCACTAAAAGCTAAAAAAATTTGATAATGCTTCCAAAGAAGTTATACGCCGAGTAGTATATCAATTTTACAAAGACAGCAAAGTCCCGACATTGGAAATGATTCGAGATAAATTATCGGATTACCAGAATTATGAATACAAATCTCTCGACACTTACTATATTTAGATGAAACATGGTTTGATACAGAAGACCTAGTTGAGTATGGTTGGGTATATGAGAGCAGTAATTGCAAATTAAACGGGCCTTGTTCTCGCGTCAAACGAGTGATTATACGGCATGCAGGAAGTCATAAGGGCTTTGTACCCAATGCTTTCTTATTGTCTGCCAAAAATATAAAGCACTCTCCGGCTGATTATAATGAAGACATGACCGCAAGTCTATTTGAAGCATGGTTTACCGAACAATTGCTGCCGAATATTCCCTCAAATTCTGTCATTGTAATGGACAATGCATCGTATCATTCCCGCCGTCATAGCAAAGTTCCTAATAGCAGTACCTAATATAAAGGACGATATTCTCAAATTCATGGAGAGCAAAAATATGGAAATACCTCAAAAGGCGCCAAAAATTTTTATTGGAAGCTATTATCAAAAAGAACTTTACAAAAGAATATATCCTTGACAAATTATGCGAAGCACATGGTCATACTATTTTGCGGCTTCCCCCCTATTGCTGCGTTTTTAATACGATTGAAATGATGTAGGCTGCCATCAAGAAAAAACTTAGAAAATATAATCAATCGCCAACTAACAGTGATTTCGTACTAGGAAATATAAGGACAGTAATTGACGAAGTAAACGCAAGTGGCATTTGAATGAACTGTGTCCGTCATGTTATAGAAAAGGAGGGCGAATATTGTAATTTACCGGCCATTGACCCCCATAATAATAACGCCAAATTCAGATTTCAGCTCTGTGGATTCAGATAGTGATTTTTCATGAATTTCTGAGGTGAGTGAAACCAAATCATATAATCCTGCTTTTTTTTATTTACTTTTTATATAATGCTGACATATAAAAGGTACGTTTAAAACCCAATTATGCTAGCAATCAAGCAAACGTTGTTTAAAATATTATGTATTATGCCTGTGTATAATTATGAAAAATATAATTAATTCAATATTTTTCCATTTCTACCGCCGCGTCGCACGCCTATGCCGAATTATTTAAAGGAAACGCCGCCGGCTGTCAATCGAGTTTTGATTTATTGCTGTTTACACTGACTTCGTATAGACTTTATAAAAATACGCCTAACCAGCATGATACCACGATACACCTAAATATATTAGTTTTCCGAAAAGTGACAGTTCGTATACTACGTCACGTATGGAATTTACACGTAGAACATGGGGAAAATCTGCAACACACGTGACGTCACGCTGTCATTTTTCGGAAAGCTGACATACCGTGTGTAGGTGTAGGCGTAACGAAACAAAACTAACCCAAACTGACCCGACGCATGCCCAAAATTAAGATTTTTTTTACAAACATAACTTAAAAAAAATATGTCTTGCCACTGGAACCGAACCCGGACCGCCGTATCAAAAATACAGCATCCAACCACTGAGCTACGAGACCACTTGTATGGAATTCGCTGGACCATAAAGATATGGTGTTTGTCAACAATGTAATGCACTCGTCGGTATTGCCTCCGCTCGCTTTGCTCGCTCCGGGGCGCAACTAACAGTGTTGCTGTTCTATTACAATTGTAATACTATTTTCAAGCATTTATAACTCATTACCTTAGCGGTCAAATCTATTACCATTATTAATATTTCTATAAAACTGAATATTTATCACAAATTACAAAAATGACATGTCCTATTTTGCAGATGCTTTTATAAACCGCAGCCAAGACACTTTCCTGCGACTACTATGTAAACCTAGTCAATGTCAAAATTGTTAAATAGCCCATGTTCCATTTACCGGCAAATTAGTCTTTGTGTTGCTGTTTGTTGTTGCTATATTGCTCTCCCGTACTGAATCACAAGTAAAGAAGAGACAGCGAGATGCCAACTCGAACCTCGAATATACCCATTCTGATTTCTGTTTTGTTCGTCGGCATCACATGGTCGGCACTTTATGGACTTCCCCCTGTGGCCCCTGTTTGATCTTACTAATTTGCAATATCAGAAACGATTTTTATTTCAGTTGCGAGTGCTCGTAGTTACCTTTCCAGTGCGGTTATTCGTTTTGCATCTTTGCATTGATTGATTATTCACCATGGGCAGGTAAAAATAGTACCACCCTTTAATTTCTATGTAGGTACTATTTTTATATATTTTTTAAGATTCCTAGTAAGAACTTCTAAATTGACAGATTGTGCGGACGATTAAACGAGTTTGGTATTTATTTTGATGATACACAACTTTAAATCATGTGGCAACACTGGCAATCAAACAAAACTAACCCAAATCAAAAAAAGTAAGCAAACATAATCTTAAAAAAAACTGAAAAACATGCGATTTTACCGACGGGAATCGAACCCGAGCCGCCTGCATGACAAGCAGAAGCTCTGACCACTACACCGCTAGATCGCTTGAAAGGAATTCGCTGCACCACCGTAAAGACATGCGTAATTCTGATACATTCGGCCACCCGTACTCTGCGCATGTGGAAGCCAGGAAGCTAAAGTGATATTCCTGTGTATAGACACGAGTGTGATATCGCGCAGGCTGGAGCGCGACTTATGACGTCAATGAGAGAGAGCTGATCCAGCCGGTAAACAACATTTCGCCATATAATTTTGTTTCGGATTGGCTACCAAGTTTCATCGCGTCCCAGTTAATTAATTATCCCTGGAAAACTGGGAAATTCTATTTGGTTGGAGTGGCTTGATGACGATGCCTTTTTCGCTATTTTGGGTTGTTTTTTTTTGGATCCCAGGTTTTATCGTTTAATTCCCTTGGATGAATTATTGAGGGGAACCTGTGATCAATCATGCTGGAAGTTCATTGGTTGAGCGAGTTTCTTCCGGGGTAAGAATCTTCGTGCGGTACTGCTCTTCGATTTTCGGTCACTTGGGTGACCCTTTTACGACGAACCGAGTCAAGCAGTCATCTTGGACGCAGGTCAGAGTCAATTTTGATTTTCACCTGTTAATGGGATTTTTCTGACGGGTAATTTTAACAGTTTCAGTCTTTAGTTGTACCTTATCTTTTCTTAAGTGTTGGTGTCTGAAACTGCCCTTATTTCTACTGTGAGGCCTATTGCCACCGTCGAGTTGTTCTTCGTTATCTACGAGCATCGTTAGCGACAGAGTGTCCCTTGACTACGCCTGTCTAAGAAGTCAACTTTCTACTATGAGCAGTTCTTTCTGGAAGCTGTCTGAGTAGTTATTCATCGACCAAGTGAGCAATTTCCATTTTATTTTCTTTTTCATCTATCGATGTTGCCGCAAATTTGTGTAATTAACTACGATCTCTAATTATAATTTTTTTTTGGCTTTGTTTTCGAACAAAGAATAACTTTTTAACCTCTTTCTCCTTAATTAAGGCAACCTTTAGTCATTCGAATTTTCTTTTAAATGAACTTTGAATTTTTGGACAATCTTGTCAAGTCTAGCATACTTGATTTTATTTAAATTAAATTCCCAAATTTCCTCTCAAGCGAACTTCGATTTTTTTTATTATTTTTGGGTAATTTTGACGAGCCTAAAATGCTGGCTTTTATTTAATCAAATTCAAAAATTCAGTTAGACCCACTGATCTAGAGTAAAACAGATTTTTGATCGAATTTATTTTTTTGAACTGTTAATTAACTGCCGCAGTAACGTTGTAGGTCGAACTAGTTTATTATTGTACTCAATTTTCACGATACTGGCTTACGTTGGATAACTGTAGATCGGATCATTACTAGTTTCCTAGTGAACTTTGCGTTTTTTAATTGTTTTTTTATTTCTTTACTCGAACAGATTGTTTATTATCTTTGTCCCACTGGTAACTTGACAGTGGAGGAAATTGCCATATGTTAAGGTTTGTAATTAATTAGTGGCTATAATAATGCCAGGTCTAACTAGTTTATTTATTGTCTTTGCGGCAGTTATCAACGAAACTTAACTGAACCGAATAGCCATAGTTAGTCAGTTATACGGTACATGTGACGGATCATGATTCGATAACCGTGAATTAGTCTTTAATTAGGTGATTACTCGAGCTAATTGAATTTAGCTATAACGAAAAGTTATTCGCAGTGTCTGGCTTTCAACACATAGTACTGGCGTTCTTTTATTAATGCTTTAGGCGATTGTCACCAATTACAATTATTCAATATTTCGGAAATTGTTTAGAGTAAGCGTGTGAATTATTTTCACCGAGTAAAGCCTACTTTTAAGAGTACAGCAACTATAAGAATTGACTACTGACATTTTCTTCAACTTAATTTTCTTTTCTCCCACCTGACCAGCTGTGATATTTTATTGTTAGGTAATAAAACCAATCCTTTGTTTGTTTATTTACCTGTTTTATTTAATTGATTTTTTTTATCGTGACTCTGAAGGAGAGGCCAATTATATTAAATATTTGTTTCTTTTATTATTTTGCGCTCAATAATTGAATCGTTCCTGACTTACCTTTGATTAATATTCGAGTATTTGTTCATCGTTTACTTTAGTTATCTTTGATTAATTTTTGAGTATTATTCTCATTGACTTTAGTTTTCGGTTAATTTGGGGAACTTGCTTTATACCGACTTTGATTTTTGATTTATTTCTGGGTAATTATTTTCCATTATTGTTTCTCATTTTTGTTTTTATCGATCGATTTTCCTGGTAGAAATAAATAACGAATTTCTGGTATACATTTATTTTGTCGCGAAGCCTAAGCTAAAACGACTTGCATATTTCAACTTTGGGGTAATTCTCGCTTGTGCTGTTTAAAAGCCCGTGGCGCCTTAAATAAATCAACCCGCACCCTACTCTCCGGCATTTGAGCTAAGGCCTAATTTATACGATCGGCGACAGCTTGTTTTAGCCTACGCATTGACATACTTTATTTCTTTATTTCATTCAATATCTAATATTAAATTCTCAAAATTAAAATTTTCTTTCGATTTGAGATTATACACTCCCAGTTCCTTCTAAGCTGGAGTAAAGGTTTGCGCCCATTAGAAGGACAAAAAGCGTAATACAAGGCAAACAATTTTGATAATAATATAAGGTTTTTACTTTCCCTAAAGACAAAAATGCAATGTGAATGGATCCACTTGTGCAAACGTGAGGATACATTTAATATGGTTTCCGCACGGATTTGCTCAAAATATTGTGATATATCTGGGTACATTTGTCACAAAACTAAACAAAATGATGCTAATAAAATGCTCCCACAAAATTACACATGGACTTTTCATTTTAGTGAGGGAGGGTTATCTAAGCCGTCTGCTGCATTTATGGCTCAAATGCAGCCACTTGAAAGCATTAAACCGGCCACAAAAAATATTTGCAAAAGTTGCTTCATACCACTTCTTCTATATCTTGTTCTGAGGACTCTAAAAGGCTATTTTTTCGATCTAGAATGTACTTGAGAATAAAATCACACAACCAAAATTTGCAGACTTTAACTGTTTCTAGAAAAAGGAAAGTAACTAAAATTATTACCAGAGTTTCTAATATACTTCTACTATAAAGTGAATCCCAGAAGTAATGTCTAAATTAATTCATTTAAAAATTCAGTGGTGTATTTTTTTGAAAAACACTCGGACCCGTCGATTGCTATTTTTAAACGCGTTTTTTTGACGTCAAATTTAAGATGAGTGATCAATATGTACAGTGGCAAATTTTAACAGAGAAAGCATTATCACACAAATAATATTCTGATACATTGAAGATTTGCATCTCATTTTACTTCCGATGTTTTTATTTTGTTTAGCACGTCAATAAGCCTGATTTAAGCAAATATGGCAAGATCTGGTCATAAGACTTGTACCGATTTTCAATGAATACGACTGCACCTTTAATTTGATGTTTAAGATGTGTTTGTTACATGTCCCCCTTTACCATTTAGAATTTTTGAGCTCCGTGCTTTAGACCCGGCCCTGTATTATATACAAAGATCTATTTGACGCAAAAAACCGCATTTGAAAATCGAAATCGACGTCCGAGCATTCTTTACAAAAAACACACCGCTGAATTTTAAATAAATTTAATCATTGCTTCTGGGGCTCACTGTATATTTATAATGTTTCACAAATGTTTTTTCATTTGTATTCAATAAATATATATTATGTGGCCAATTTTTTATTTCACAAAGTTCAAAAAGTAAATTTTTCCTTTAAAAGGGAGAAAAAACATAAAATATAATGTTTAAATGCTAATAACAGCATGCAACTGCATTAGCCATTTGAATTATAGCTCACGCAATGACGTCACTTCGTACGACTAGATATCATACCTTCCTTTATTATATCATGGGATTTAGGGATGGGGGATAGCAAAATAAACGAACATATCGATTTGATATTTTAGACACTGAATCAAATTAATATATCGAAACTCGAAGCAATATGTCGATACTAACGATATAGTCGATATATTGAAAGAAATGTATCGATATAAATATAGATGTTGGTTAATATATTGGATACGGTGTTAATCATTTTAAATTATTTATGTTACAAGTTACAGTTTGATTGCTCAGCTAATAGTGCAAGCTCTCCTTTCTTTTTTTGAAAAATAATTCCAAGCCTTGCTCTTAGGACGTACCATTATAAATTATTATTAATAAACACAAATTAAAAGTCATATCATAAAAATTATTTATTCCAGTGGCTACGTATACAACACGAAATTATGATACATTTAAATGGATCCAATATAACCGGATTTTAATCAAATCCGCATTTATCCCGTTTTGAACAACTGCGTTTCAACAATCGGTTCCGATCCAATAAAGTAAAGGAAAGAAAACCTGTAGGTGGATCGTATAATAGACGGATAAGGGAGATCTGTTGACCCAATCTAACCTATAAATCTTTGTACAATGACCCCAATCCAATTATCCTTGTTGTTTTTGTGGTGATTGTTACCTTTATTTCGCTTTGATTTATTTTCATAGAAAAAAAATTCAAAATTCATACAAAAGTGTTAACCAGGCAAGCAGCTGTTAAATATTACGTTCAATTCCATTTTTGAATCAGTTTTATCGCTAACTAATAATTTTTAGATGGCATTTACACAGTTTATACCATCACCGAGTTAGTTATACAACTCTGAGCCGGCACCTTTGATGTTAGTGAAGCCAAATTCTATTTTTCATGGATTCTCATATTTCGAGCATGCGCATTATTAGTTTGAAACGTCAGAATTATACGGCCAGCTGGGGGTGGACAGAGTCGAACTAGGATCTAATTATAGGCATATAACTAAGTCTATTCGCGAAAGCAGTCCACAAAAAGCACTACAAACAAAGCCGACTCTCGAACAAACAAGATGGTAGTTTTCGCTTTTCGTTTCCTTTTCAATCAACATATTTTTCCTCTCGCCGCGCAGAAAATCAATAATCGAGATCTCATCTGGATACAAGCTCAATACAAGCCTGTTGCGTGACTCGTTTTACGGTTAATTCTCGCCAACACTATATCTATCTCTTAGTGTTTACAGGCGGTATCTTATTGAAAAGAGACATACATATATGCCGAACTGATGTTTTATTTATAAAGGCAGCGTTCACTCATTGAGCGCAGGCGCAAAATATGAACTCCCAGATTTCCTATTGGTTGAAGCGCTTGGCTTCAAAACACGTGGAGAGTTGTTTAACTGATTCGGGTACGGTATAAACTGTGGCATTTAGTCAATTCAATTCCGAAAATTAGAAGACTGACTTGAAACATCAGATGCGATAAAAAATAAATTTAATTTGACCTTGCATATATCGCGGCTTTCAAGTAGATGTAACTGCATCCGATCGGTTAGGTATGTCGTATAAAGTTTCACGTTGTATACGTGGTCAATCAGGTTTCATGTCAAGCAAAATAGCATATAAATAAACCAAACAAAAAGAGGGGAATCACCGAGGAAACATGGGAATTACAATCGCGCTTGAACGTTGAAAGCTACATTTAATTTGTTTCAGAAACGGGAATACAAGAAATATGTACGTAAAACGGGAAGCTTGAATAACAGAACATTGTGTTTGTCCTCCAAATAATAGAAGAAGCAACAGGTAAAAATTCAGTACGTGAATATTTTCTAATACATGCAGCAGAAAGTTTCGGAGTGCACTAATGCGTTGCAAATGTTCCGTTCCGATATATTATTGAATATATCGATATATTTATTATTCAATATATCGAGATATTGTTGTCATCTCTAATTGGAGGTAAGGATGTCAAAATAAATATAATCGATATGTCGAATCAAATGATATATGGAAATGATATATCGATACTACCGAAACGATATATTGAAAGAAACTTATCAATATAGGTATAAATTTCTATATATCGGATGAGATTTTAATCATTTTAAATTATTTATGTTACAGGTTACAATTTACTTGGTCAACTAATATTGTACCCTCTCCTTAAACGCAGCTCCTTTCTTTTTTTAGGAAAATAACTACTTCAAACTTTACTCGTAGGAAGTGCCATTATAAAATATTATTACTAATACTATGCGAAAAATAGTCTTTTCCGCATAAGTCACGAACGTAGCACACAAAAGTTTTGGGTAGTGCATGAAACCTTTACTAAATTTTAATTATTTTGGTTATTTATAAAAACCATTAAATGCGTCGAAAAAGGTCTTACATCGGACATCGGATGAAGTTAACACCAACTTCAACTATAAAGCAGGCCTTTGTAGAATTTTAAAGATAACCCTGATACACAGTACCTTAATTATCGAGTTAATTTACTTCGTAATTAAAGAATGCATGCTTCTTTATTCAAAAAAACCTTAATCAATGCAGATAGGTTATTTGAGCAAGTATACATCCTTTAATAAGAAGTAAAAGAAATGAACTCAATAAGTTGTGGTAGAACTAGTTTTTTTAAAGCTATCCAGTATCTGCCACTATTTGATCATCATCATCATCATCATCATCCCCCATCAGTTATAGTGGTCGTCCATAAGCCTCCCGTAAATATTTCCATCTCTCTCTGTCCCGCGCTGCATTCATCCAGTTTGTGCGGATGCGTTT
This sequence comes from Pissodes strobi, assembly GCA_016904865.1. Taxonomy (NCBI): domain Eukaryota; kingdom Metazoa; phylum Arthropoda; class Insecta; order Coleoptera; family Curculionidae; genus Pissodes; species Pissodes strobi. The sequence goes on along the minus strand of MU187228.1, from coordinate 66,868 downwards.
CAGATCCTCTCACCATCTGCTGCGAAGTGCATGATCTCTGGGTCTCCATTCAGTTATTTTTCTTGTCTATCTGCCACTGTTCATTCTAGCTAAGTGACCAGCCTAATTCCATTTGAAATTTGATACTCTTGGCATCTGTGACCCCACTTCTTCATATCACCTCAACATTCGCAACACTATCTCTCAAAGAAAGACTCAACATTGCTCTTTCCATGCTTCTCTGTGCCACTCATATTTTATTTGCCCTTTTCCTTGTCAGTGTCAGTGTTTCGGCTCCATGTTAACACATGCAAAACACTCTGATTATAGACCCTTCTCCTTTGGCACATGGAGATATTTGACTTTAAGATCTGCTCAGTCTTCCAAAAGCTGCCCAGGGGAAACATACTCTTCTGCCGATTTCACAAGTCTGATTGTCTCTCCTCAATCGAATTTCGTGGCCCAGGTAATTATACGACCATAATTGTTCAATATTCATGTCATTTACTGGTTTTCACTGATGACCAGATTAACCATGAACTTTGTCTTGTTAATGTTATTAATATTTAGGTCCAACTTCTTTAGATACTAGTTCCAGTTCCTTTAGCATCTCTATTGCTTCTTCGATTTTGTCTGTAATTAATACCAGATCATCGGCGAAGAGAAGATGACTAAGCTTCTCGCTATTGATGTTAACACCATAGTTATCGATTTTAGTACGCTTGAACATAAACTCCAGCGGTTGGGGAATAGTTTGGGAGAGATGACATCACCTCACTCCATTTTAAAGTTGGAAGTGTCTTCATGGAGTCTAATAACAGCATTTGCTTTCTTATAGATATGTTTAATAAGGTTGATGTAACGATAGTCAATTCTGCAATCAGCGAGGGCTTTGAGCATGCTATTGTGGTCTGCTGTGTCGAAAGCTTTTTCGTAGTCTACGAATACGAGGACCAAAGGCTTATTGTACTCTAGGCATTTTTCAATAAGGATTTTATTGTGTGGAGCTGATCATTCGTGCCATATCCCTTACGGAATACCGCCTATTTATTTGGTTGATAGGGATCGAAATTCGTTATCAGTCTTTAGGTGATGATCCTTATAAACAGCCTATAAATCTGCGAAAAAAACTAATTGGCCTATAGTTTTGTATTTGGGCTATGTCTCCCTTCTTGTGGAGCAATATTATAATAGCCTTGTCCTACTGTTCAGGTGTTGTAGTATTCCTCAGGTAAGCCTTATATAGTTTGAACAGTATGTTTAGTTGTGCTGTTCCTCCCATTTTAATATTTTCAATGCTAATTTTAATTTATTGTTCTTCATGTCCTCCAAGCTGTTATTAAGGCGCTTAGAATAAAAGGGATATAAGTGCACTTTTAAACAAATCTGAGATAAGTTCATGCATAGATGTCTAGCTAAAGTTCATATTTATTTGGTATAAAACAGATACAAGTACTTTTCGGGCTTTGTGCGCCATCTATTAGCGAGTAGAAATATTATATATCTGAAAGCAGAAATTTGTTCACAATAATACGGATGCAAGTGCACTTCTACCCATTTTATTCCAAGTAATTCCAACCTTTGTATTATATTATTAAACTAAGAAAACAGACCAAATTCTGTTTTGTGCAATAGGGTTTTGCCAGTTTTTGGAGCTCGGTGTTTGTGTTTTTTTAAGTGTTGATTTTGTGGTTACCTGTCGTTACTAAATTGTAATAGTATACTTAAGTTAGCATTGAAGTGCATAAAGATTTACTGCTGCCTTTGTAAATAACGTGGGAACAGCATGGAAAACGAAATTCCAGTAGGTAAGCAAAATTGTAGGTTAGGTTAGTTTACAAACTGATAATACTTTAAAATCGCAACTTTTTCGAACACCTGTCAACTAATTAGTTTATTTTGTTCATTATTCACAAATACCTACCTACTTTAAGGGAAAATTATGCATTAGAAATGAGGGAAATCAAAACTTAAACTTTCGTTATTTCTTCTTGCAAGCTCGACTTACGTTTCGGTTGGGTTTTTATAAACTTTTCACGAAACAAAAAATCAAATTTTAAAGTTTTTTTTTTTGCAATTAGAAAATTTTTCTAATTTTGGTTTCCCCAAGTAGGTATCTAAATTTTGTTTGTGTTTTTTAATTTTTATACTGTAAAAAATTAAGGTGTATTGCTTTGAATTTCTATACGAAGTCTCCGATCCATTTGAAACCGATGAAGTTAGTGATTTCATGCCTGATACTTCCAATGGCGATGATACAGAGAGAAAAACTCAGGTGTCAGGACTGTCAGGCGAATGATAATTTTTCCTTAAAATACTTATATAATTTTGCTCATATTTTTTTCATTAAGCCTGTAAAGCAGATACAAAAATAGTTTGTAATTAGGCAGAAAACGGTTCTCTGCTAATTTGAAAATTTTCTTCACAGGAGCTTTTTTATTCGTAATGAATATATCACCTGCACACGAACAGAAAATTTAGTTTATAAATGCAAAAATACTGCCTGAAATATCAACAGACAGAAGCTGCTGAGAAATTAAGGAAAAGCATACATTGGACATAAAAATAAGCCACATACCCAGCGTAGTGTTAAGCCGTATGAACATACTTGCAAATACAAGTGTACCCAAAGTATTTTCGAAGAAAAAAGGCAAGAAATATTTCAAAGGTTTTATGCTTTGGCCGACTACGATCTACAAAATTTTTTTGTTTCTTCGTGCATAAAGAAAAAATGCGTTCAAAGAAAGAAAAATAACGCGACTACTAACAAACAATTTAGTACAGAAATATGCATTCTTAATAAGCGAGTATGTAAGATGTTTTTTCTCAAAACACTTGATATAAGTTACAAAAGGTTTACCACCGGTAAACCGAAAGGCGTCCTGGTAGGAAAATGGAACCTGAACGTCGAAAATTAGATATGGAACACATTCAAATGTTTCCAAGTACACCTCTCACCAAGGGGTCCTTCACTACTGGCATTACATGTACATTTTCTTGGCAGTCGCAGGCAGTCCCAGGGCAGTCAACAAGTAATTAGTGGCAGTCATAGGCAGTCGTCTTGACATTCACTGGTAGTGGCTGGGCATTCTTTCGCAGTCGCAGCAGTCCTAAGGCATTCCCTAACAAATCAGTAGCAGTCGGCGGCAGTCGCTTGGAATTTAGCAGGCCGGCAAATTTTGTTACAAGGAATGGTCAAGAACCACGTAACGCAAGGGCCTCGGCAGCCAACAGACCCTGTTGGCTGAGTTGAGCAGGGTGTTTATTTGTTTTGCTGTAGGCAAGTAAGCAGTATTGCAGTTTGCGCGCCATTCCATTGTCTATTAGGCTAATTATTTGGATATGAATGACGTGTGACCATTTTTTGAGTTTATATTGAGATTTTGTTAGTACGCTTTAACGTTTAAAATATAATTTATACATATTTGGACGGTAGGTAACAAGTTTATTTTTCCGGGCGAAAAATGAAATACTCGCCATTGAGTAAATATTATGAAAACAACAGACATTCTTTCAATCAAAAGCATAAAAATAGTTTTAGAAAAAGTTAAAGATGACGCATTGTGTGACATAAGTGAGTTGGGAGTTAATCTAGGACATGAAACTGAACTACATGCATCATCCACTGTATCTTTTCCACCTACTACCGAGCCTGCTACCCAATTTTCCGAAGAACCAGTCATTAAACCATTTGAAGAAAATATTGCAATAGAACCAAATATTGAAGATCATGATGATGTACAGGGTGGCTCGAATTCAAATCTATTTATGTGGAACTCGAAAACCGTAAGAGATACAGTGTCGATCAAATTAAGGCAAAATTGCGCATTTAGGTGCGTTAACAATAGAAAGTTTTAAAATTCCGAGTATTTCCAGATATCCGGAAAAAAGCCGAAATATTGAAAAATCGTTTTATTTTTTCCTGAGCTTATTTAAAAATGGATTTCAAATTGGATTGCGTTTTTGCATCGCCACTTTTTCCGCTCTATCCAATGGTGATATTCAGTTTGGGATCCGACGTTTCGTCTTCAAGAGGTCATCATCAACTTCCGCTTTTAAATACGAAATTTACTTTTTTTTATCGTTTTTCAGATGATATGTGCGTTACTAGGTAATATGAATATGCGTTTTTATTTTTTTCATTTAAATTTTTTTTTTAAATTACTTATTTTGCTTTGACGTAAATTTAAATAGTTTATTACTTTTGAAATTTTTACATTCTATGAAAATATTTTATTTTGTTGTTTTTGTGTTAAGTGGAAAATTAAAACCTTTATTTTTAATAAAAATATAATATAGTAAAATTAAATAAACAAGTTCATTTATTTTTTACCCCAAAGCAAAATAAATAACTTAAAAAAAATTAATATGAAATTATAAAAAAACAAAGAAAATTAAAAACGCATTCATATTTATAACACCTATCAAACTGAATACCACCATTGGATGATAGAGCTGAATGCAAAAGTACAATTCAATTTAAAATCCGTTTTTAAATAAGCTCAGGAAAAAAATAAAGCGATTTTTCAATATTTCGCTTTTTTCCGAATATATCCGAAAATATTTGGAATTTTAAAACTTTCTAAACGGCATATTGTTAGACACCTAAATGCGCAATTTTACCCTAATTTGACGGACACTGTATATCTTACGGTTCTCGAGTTCCCCATACAGAGACTCGAATTCGAGTCACCCTGTACAAAAGATGCTGAAATTTTCAAATATATTGATAGTTTAACTGTTCGTGATTTTAGTGAAAAAAAAAACATGGAAGTCGATTCGGAAAGCGATATTATCGATACTTCTCTGCTAAAAATTTGTGTAAATAAAGACAATGGTAGTACAAAAAAGTACTTTATGTTGGTATTTTCTTAAAATCATCATGGTAGGCTCTCTAGTGATAGATCAGATGAATTAGATGTAAGTCACTAAGTACCCCAAGCAAATGTAGAACTTATGAAAAACACTGCCAAAGAAAAAAGAAAGGAACCAAAAATTACAATTCTAAGAAAGAAAAAGCAGTGAGGAAAGTTCTGAAGATTTTACCACAGTTGAACCGTTAAGTGAATTTGAAAATGAATAATTTTCAGATGTTGAGTTAACAGAAAATCAAAACACTACTACTTGTAATACCATAAAACAAGAAGAGTACTATGCTGGTGTTTTTTTACGATGATACCTAGTATATTGGCCGTATTGTCGAAATTTTACCAAGCAATAAATAGAATATTAAATTTCTTAACAAAGAACTTGACGACTTCAAATGGCCAGTAAAAGATGGTATTCAGATTGTTAAATATGAATTTATTTTGTATGGCCCAATTATTATGGTTGGAAACTATCCCTTCAAACTGAAACGCCAGGAACAAATGGAACTTGAAGGAAAATACAAAACCTTAAAAAGAGTGTCTAATTACTTTTCAAAATATAAATGTACTAGATCATAAAATTTGTACAGGGTGTTCCAACGAGGACTGAACAGGGGCTTATTTTTGACCTTCCTTGTAATTTTAAAACAAACCAAAGGTTTCACACTGTTTTCTTTTATCTCTTGCGGTTTAGATTTTAGATCCTGTCAAAGTGTCAATATGCCCGACTTTCAACTGTCAATATTTCGTAAACAGCTAGGGATAGGTATAGAATATTATACACGAAATGTGCTTAGATTTCTCTAGAGAGTCCAAAAATGTGGTAATATACAGGGTGTTCCGTTTAAAAAACAGTTTATCCATGGCGTAAATCTTTTGTTTTTGGTTCAAATGTTTTTTTAGTTCAATTTTTCAATTTAGCCGAAAAAATACATCGAATGGCTATTTTGGTTTGTTTCAAAAATAAAGGGAAGTTCAAAAATAAGCCCCTGTTCAGTCCTCGTTGGAACACCTTGTACAACTATTATTTGCCGTTACGTCATAGCTTGGCATCTCTCTTTACACCATGGACGTATTTTCTACATCAATGGCAAAATGTTGTGTAAAATGTCATTTGACAAGTATCGACTAGAGTCAAACGTGCTGTCAAACGACGAATTTTTTTTATACCGCGGAATAAATCATTTTTAAAATGAATCGTCGGTTTAATGAAAGAGCTCTTATTTTCAAACTTCTTAATTATTTTACTCGACAAAGAGATGTTGGTTAATCGCTAAAATTTTTATGTCACTATAACCGTGACGTAAGGGCAAATAATAGTTGTACAATCTACATGTTTTAATATTTTTTAAGACGACATTGCAAGAATTTTTATATTATATTTTTTAATAGGATATTTTAAGAATTTTTATATTTTATGCAGGGTGTTATATATTCGAAACGAAGTTGGTAAGAGGATCCCATAGCCATAATTATACGAAATATGACACATGCTTACATTTTAGTTTGTTTTTCAAAAATTTCCATTATTTTCGATAAATGGGGTATTTAAATATACGAACTTGGTTGCTTAGATTATTTCTGATTTTAATTTGTTCCTATTCATTTAGTTTCTTAATAATACCTAAAGATTTCACTAAAACACAAATAAAAAGAAATGGGAGAATACCAGAGCCTTGACCAGGACATAAAGAAATTATTTATGGTCTTTTCTTTTGTTGGCAATTCCTAGTAGACTTGAAAAGTCTTTGGCAGTCGCAAGCAGTCACAAGCAGTTCCTAAACATTTTAGGCAGTCTCTAGCAGCCTATAAAATTTTACGGCAGTCCCTAAAGTCACTGGGCATTCCCTGGCAGTCGCGCTTAAAATGGTATTTTGGCATTACATGTACATCTTTTTTTAAAGTGAGAGACCCCTTGCCTCTCACTATTCCAGAAAATCAAATTTAAATACCCGATACCTGTCACCAGAGCTGAATGTAAAAAAAATGTGAGTTTGTACAAGGAATATTGCACAGAAAAAAAATGCTATTCCTGTTAAAGAGTCTTATTACAGATACATATTTAATACGCAGTTTAATTTTGGATTACACCGCCCTAACTCCGACACTTGCAGTAAGTGAGATACTTATGCAAATATTATTAAACATTCTCAAGATGAAAACAAGACCAAGGAGGCACAAATAAAACAGGAAGTCCATTATAAAAAAGAAGAAAAGGCAGTGGCCGCTAAGAAGTCAGATGTTTTAGATAATAAAGATTCTGCTGATACATGATATATGTGTGATATGCTTCGATCTTCAGCAAGCTCTACAGGCAACTGTGGACTTATAATGTCTGTGTACATATTCTGGTAACCGCCAAATCGCATATGTATGTATGGAACGAGACAGTTGCGTCCAGAGGATCACAAGAAATTGGCTCATGTTTGATTCACTTTATTAATGAAGTTCTACCTGATAATATCAGTAGGATAATAGCCTATATATAGTGATTCCTGCGGTGGACAAAACAAAAATAAAAATACAGTAAAATTATTTATGTTTCTAGTAAAATCTACAAAAATTCAAGAAATTCATCACAAATTTTTGGAGCCAGGACATAGGTTTATGGAGTGTGACCAGGACTTTGGAAGTATTGAAAAAGTTAAACGGAAAATTCCGCAGATTTTTATTCCAGAACACTGGAGGACCGTGATTCAAGACTCCTCTAAAAAGTTGATGAGATGAAAAGGGAAAACTTTTATAGTTTCTCTGAATTGAACCATATAATAGGTGATTCTAAAAAAATACCGATAACCATCTTATCGGATGGAGGGAAATTCAGTACTTCTTTTATTCAAAAGCTCCAGAGACATTTTCGTTTCAGCACAAACTAACACTAGATATAGTAATGCCTATTTATATATGCATGTGTCCCTCTAAAACAACAGGCAGGCCAAATTTAAACTTTGAAAATGCTTTTTCCGTGCTGAATGAAGGTGCTTTAAAAATAAAAGAAGCAAAATGGAAGAACCTACAATCTTTACTAGATTTCATTCCCCCAATATATCACGAGTTTTATAATAGTATTGAATATGAAGGAAAAGGCAACGCAAAAAGTAAAGGAAAAAAGAGTTTAACTAGTAAGCAGGCTATTGGAAAAGGTAGAAAGAAAATATCAGTGAAGAAGCCAGAAGTACAGGGTGTCCCATTTTCGATGATATTAGGGGGTATCTCACTTACGATAAAGATAGAGAGTCGCGGTTTTCGCAATACTGTGCTACTTTTTTTGTGAAAAGAATGATGGTATAAACAAAATTTTCATAGCCCGCTTCGTTTCTGAGATACAGGGCAAAATTGAAAATATTGCATTTTAGGACCCCCCTCGTATCTTCGTCATCCTTTAACATATCGCAAAGCTAAAGAATTGCTCTTATACAGTTTTTTACGTAGAATTCAGGTGATCAGATTTTTGCTGTTAGCTGTCAATTTTTAGCTATAAATCAAACTTGTATCTTTTTAATGGAACACCCTGTATATTTTTCTTTAGTTTGATTGGAAATTTTATAAGCTTTATAAAAATATATAATACATTATTTATGTGTTTTAAATAATAAGCCTAAAATTCATAATTTCACAAAATGTGTATCTATACGACACTCTTGTATTTTTTTAATGAAACACCCTGTATATTTTTCTTTCGCTTGATTGGAAATTTGATAAGCTTTATAAAAATATATAATACATGATATGTATTTTAAATAATAAGCCTAAAATTCATAATTTCACCAAATGTGTCTATACAACACTCTTGATGAGTATAGTATAAGTATTGTCGTTTAAACAACGGTATAAGTATTAGTAGGCAGAGATTATTAGAACAATGGAATGGTCATTTCTTATTGGCAAAACCTGTCAGAGGCAAAATTTATATTTTCTGTGTAATTTTGTATTTTTTACGATAGCTGAAAACGAAAATTGTCAATATTTTGAAAAATGTGACATGTTAGTCTCTTTTATACAGACCAATGAAAACTTCCGTGAAGCTTCTCAGCTATATTTCAATAAGTTTGTTTGAATATTTATTTACCTTTTGACTTATTTGGGTTTATTTTTTGTATCATTTTAATTTAAAGATATCTCGAAAGAAGATAACCTGGTCATTTAATGTTCTCCGTAATAAAGAAAAAATTGGTAGGACAAAGAACGTTGCCCCCATCCTTACCGCGATTTTTCTGATTATACGATATGGTAAGGGCCGGATAAACGTTCCATGCTCTCTTTATTCCGGAAAACATTAAATGACCAGTTTGTCTTCTTTTGGGATATCTATAAATTAAAATGATACTTAAATAAAAAATAAACCCAAATAAGTCAAAAGGTAAATAAATATTCAAACAAACTTATTGAAATATAGCTGAGAGAGAAGCTTCACGGAAGTTTTCATTGCTTTGTATAAAGGAGACTAGCATGTCACATTTATCAAAATATGGAAAATTTTAATTTTCAGCCATCGTAAAAAATACAATATTAAACAGAAAATATAAATTTTGCAACTGACAGGTCTTGCCAATAAGAAATGACCATTCCATTGTTCTAATAATCTCTGCCTGCTAATACTTATACCGTTGTTTAAAAGACAATACTTATACTATACTCATCAACAGTGTCGTATAGATACATTCTGTGAAATTATGAATGTTAGGCTTATTATTTAAAATACATGTCATGTATTATATATAAAATTTCCAATCAACGATAGAAAAATATACAGGGTGTTCCATTTAAAAAAATAAAAGTTTGATTTATAGCTAAAAATTGACAGTTCAAAGCAAAAATCTGACTACGCCACTGGATTTTACGTAAAAAAGTGTATAAGAGCACGTTTTTAGCTTTGCGATATGTTAAAGGATAACTAACCCAAAATGCATTATTTTCAATTTCGCCCTGTATCTCGAAACGAAGCGGGCTATGAAATAATTGTTTATGCCATCGTTCTTTTCACAAAAAATTAGCACAGTACTGTGAAAACCGCAACTCTCGATCTTTACTCGTAAGTGAGATACCCCGTAATATCATCGAAAATGGGACACCCTGTACAGTCACCAGAGGAAAGTGGAGAAGAAGAGAATGATGAAGTTCCCGAAGATGTGGACTGGTTATATTAAGATGATGAATAGTAGTTAAATGATTGTTTCTCGTATTATGGATATTTTTGGGGTATAACGCGTTTTTTGAGTTTCAAGTTTAATAAAGGGCCTTTTAAATTAATTAAATTAATAGTTGTATAATTTTGTACCCTGGAAGACAATAAAGTTTAGAATAAAATGGATATAAGTACATTTCCTAAAAATTTTTGAAAATTATTTAAAAAGAAAATAATCAATAAAATGCATGGCAGAATTAAGAATGCACCATATAGACAAAGATAAAAGAATTTTCTAGCTTTTTGGCGACTTTTTAAAATTCAATAAACTTTAAATGCAATTATCTCAAAATGCTAGTGTTTGTACTTATAGAGGAAAAGTGCCATATATGGAATACGCTCATAATATGGAATACCCTAAAATTGAACAAGCCAAGTGTGGCAATACCGCCACAACGTCGCCAATACATTGATACGGCTAGATGCGACTACTCTCATTCGTTTATAAATCGTTGAGCTTAGGTGTTGTCATTTTTCAGTCCGATTTGTGTTTACGCGACATCGTAAATTATTTAAGGAATGTATTCGAAATTTTGATAGACCTAGTTAGAATAAACTCAGAAATACCTGATTGTGTGTCGCATGGTTATATAACTTAAGTTTAAGTCTCTGATATTGTAATGTAAGTTTTACTTGTTGTAAACGCGTGAATTTGGTCAACGAAAATAAAGATGGCAGGGTACCTTATATGGAATAGCAAGCTGTCCCTATTTTAGAATATTCCATATTAGGTACACTTGTTCAAGGTTCAAAAGAAATTAACCTTCGTTTTGTTAAATAAACCATAAATGGGATAAAAAAAATGTCTTAAAATGTATACTGTCTCATTTTTAATTGCATTATTTGCCTACCTATATCCGCATTACCCTATTCCATATTAGGACCATAGCATATACCATATTAGGTACATATTCTACATTAGGAACAAAATTCCCCCTTTTCAGAGATTATCCCTTAAGCACACCATTATGCACAATTTCTCGTTTCTAACATTAAAACGATATAAATAAAATACTAAAATATATTTCTGAAGAAAAACCAAAAGCTTCCTTTAAAAAACAAAAAAATTACGAAGCAAAAACAAAATGGTATTCCATATTTGGCACTTCTCCTCTACCCCTTTTATTCTATAGAGGCCTCAATTTCGTCTGGGGTTATATCTGGGATATCATCTGATCCCCGGTTTTGTACTTTGGGAATATTGGTGTTGCCCTCTGTTACTGTTGTTTTCTTGTATAGGTCCTCATAAAATAGTCTTACAACTTTCAAAATTTCTTGTTTATTAGTCGTGGTTTGTCCAGTACTGTTGTCGACAATCTTGCATATTTGCCATCGGACATTTTTTTCCTCAGTACTTTCATTCTCTTGTTCTCCTCGATTACCTTCGTTACTTTTTGGTGTTGTGTAGTCTTACATACCTTCGAATTGCGTTGGATATTTATTTGTTGTTTCTCTTAGCTGCGTGGCGTTTCTTGAGTATTTTTCCTTCAAATGTTTTCTTTCCTTCATGAGAATTTAATGCCTTATTACTCAGCTTCTCGCTTTTCTCAGTTCCAGCCATTCGGCATTTTCTTCATTGCTGCCGTTACTTATTTATTAGTCTCATCAATGTCTTTTCATTATTCGTCATTGTTGCTGTAAGGCATGAATTAAGCACTAAAACAGAGTTTTATCCACAATACCGAAACAGAATATTTGCACTCGACGCGCGTTTCGCTAACCATGTTAGCATCATCAGGAGATGATTAAAGTTTTAATCAAACCCCCAACGTAGATGAATTAAGCAGTTGTGCATATTTGTCTGAATTTTGTGCTGTGAGTGACTTTTTACATGTTGTTCTTCTTACTAGCTTCGACCTCTTCTTTCTTACATTGATGGAAATTTTTGCTCTGTGGTCGCTGCCTGTAGAGAAATTGTATAGAAATGTGATGCCCTGTATTATGTTTTTCGTGTTTGAAATTATAAAGTCGATTTCGTTCCACTACCACCACTACTACTTACTGAGTTCATTTACTTCTTACTGAAAAATGTATGTTTCCTAAAATGATCTATTACGGTTACTCTTAACCGTAATTTTTTTCTGCACATATTTGGTATTTTCAAAATCATGTTCCAACAAATTCCACCACTCTAGATAAAACAATTTTTAAAGATAATTAATCATCCATAGTACCCCTTTATAAACTCGTTTTTCTAAATTGCAAACCATCCAAAATGTGTCGCAGTGACCTGCGACCTAAACGTTCTATGAGATTATGAGCTATCGATCAAAAATGTCATAATCCTTACAACATCTAGTCTAGTGGTCTCGCCCATAAGTAATTAGAAAAGCTTACCTTGTAGATAAGCAATGAGTCTTTTCATCTCCTCCAACGCATTAGCCTGCATGAGAATATAATTTTTAGCCAACAAAAGTGTAGCAATTTTCGACAATTTCCGTACAGACGGGGAATGAGCGTAGGGAATAACACCTCTAAGTTCATCCAGGGCGTCGTTCAGATCGTGCATTCTCCTACGCTCTCTGGCATTTATATTAAGGCGAACTGATTTGCCTTGACGATTTTTGCCTTTGGCGTTTGGATTCAAGTTGGAAGTTCTGGATTCTAAAGATCTGAAAAATAATTTGAATTTAAATCTTCCATTGTGATTTTAATAAAATAGTACAAATAAAAAACTATATACATGGATAGCAAGCCCGATAAATATGGAATGAAAATAATGATGATAAACGACTGACTCAAAGACATTTTACATGCTAAATGCTGTTCCATATGTGGGAAAAGTTGATGTAGAAAATAACGACCCGGTGCCTACATATTACGTCAGAAAACTTTTCCATGGGACATATCGCAACCTAACAATAGAGAACAGGTTTACTTCAATGCCTTTAAGTGAAGTGAATGTTGGAACAGTATCAATTAGCAATCCTCGAAGCTTTAAAAAGAAATAAAAGGAAGATACCACCTAAATGTTTGCAGAAAAAATAGGTCGAAACATCATTATTTGCTTTTGACAAATATACTCTAGTGCATTTGCATTTTTTTTGCCAACTTACTTATCGTACTTGATCCCCGCATTTTAGTAAGATTTCTTATGCAATTTTGATATTTTCCTACCTACTACTATTTTGAGCAGAACATCCCGGATCTGGATTATTCTCGTCCGAAGGAGGTCCATGAGCGGTGGTCACATTCTGTTGGCTCCCTTGAAAATAGAAACCTCCAAGACCGACAGTGCCTAAAGGTGTTCTTCTGCCAGGTACTTGAGGTTCCTCCTGAGAGTTAACACCTCCAAATGAAGAATACGTTTGCTGATGGTCGATGGCGGCTGTGGAGGAACTTGGACCTGAGGAACTTCCCTAAAAGAAAATAGAAAAAATATTTAGAAAAAAAACTAAACTTATCAACGTCAATACAAAACTACAAAAGGCCGTTCGCAATAATTAGTAACAATAACTTTTCAAACAGGCACAAAAATTTGAGAAAATTATTTTTATTTTGTGTAAGTTTGTCTATTTTTAGCACCGAACATAATATATTTTTTTAAACTATATTGTTAATTTAGGTTTTTTGCATAAGCTGATGTTTTAGGTCAATATTAAAATTGTTTAATAGTAAACTGTATTTTCCTGTGCGAATTATAGATTGCGGAATAATGGCCAATAATACAAGAGTTATTAATGCTTCAAATTTAATTTGATATTCGTCAAAAATAAAGTTGGCAAAATGTATATTTTTTATTTATACCAACTATAACTGGATGTTGCTAATCTTCAGATGTGTAGTCTCGTTGGCCGTAGCATAGACAAAAAAGCTCAAAATGGAAACGCTTGTATTAGGTACGGAACCTAAGACATATAAAAACAATAGACAGAGCAGGTCATTCATAAATTACCAAAGGTTTACATGCCAACATTAGAAATAATATCGTGAAGGAAGGAGATAAAGTAATGAATGAAAATAATGAAGATGGTTGGCCGAAGCGCGTCATACATTTCATTCATTTACGACTACATATGTGTCTCCCGCGGCGCACTATAGGCGTAACATTTTAGAGGACACCTGTTTAAAGTCAAGTAACATTAAAATAAGCTTGCTGTAAAGCAGAAAATCACAAGGAATTACAAAAATTAAAATGACTAGACATATAATTTATTAATATTAAAATATGCGCATAACTAAAAACTAAATTTTAATTTACAGTTCTGGAAAAAAAACAGTTTACGTTTAATTGATAATTGACTAGAGGATTGATTATAGGGTGTCGCTAGCCGCCGTGCCAGTCTACTTGGCATTAATACTAATTATATAAAGAAACAAAGGAAAAAACAAATTTCATTCATTAGGAAATAAAATTAATATGGTGTTCATACTTCGTATTTTGTTTTGACGCAATTCATATCTTGAAGTATTGTCTCAAGAGGAGTTTTATTAATTCATGGCAGTGACTATCGATGCACGATTATTCAAAAAATTGATCGCCAAAATAATCATGTATGCCACTTGGAAACTTCTTTGTGGTATTTATAATTAGCATATTGCACACATATTATATATTTTTGTTAAAAGTATTTGTTGTTTTATGAAAAAGTCTAAAGTGTTTTTCAAAAAATAACAAGAAATTTAGCATTTTGTATTAGTTTTGTAATGGAGAAAAATACGGACCAATAATTATTTTTTGTGTTTTTTTAACCTGAAACATATTTGTATTGTAGGATCTCTCGTTGCATTTTGTCTTCAAATATTTGAACATTTCATGCCTGGCCCTCCGCTCGCTTCGGAGGGGCAACCAACAAAAACTAACCCCAACTAACCCAAAATATTGTCACGAGTATCTTAGGGGGTAGCGCGTTTATTTAAAGAATAACTTCTCAGAGAAGAACCTCGTCGCGATTAGTACAATGACGGGGTCTCAATGCTTCCTTTAATCTACCACTGGATGTTCTACTCGTGAGGACACGCCTTGTTTAGCGTGCCGGGGGGTAACTGAGGTAGACCGGGATCGCGTTACGTGGGGTAAGAAGAGATGATAAAGTAAGCACGTTTAGTTTATAACAATAACAATGTATTAACGATAAAACTTTAACAACAATTATTGGTCAGAAAAAATGAGATTCTATTATACCCGATTACTACGGTGCGCATGTTTTCTCGATTTGAGGTACGGTTTATAGGTCTTTGTTTACTGTCTTATAATTCATAGTTTTTCTTAAGGGTTGGGTTTTATTTAAGAGCACTAAGAGATTTCACTAAACTTTTTAACTGACTATTTAGACACTTGTCTTTCTAAACACTATGACAAACTTCTTGTCAAGACTTTACTATGGAGGTTCTGCAACCCCTGGCCCTAGCAGTCGTCAAGTGACTAACCGGTACCAAGTTGGGTAGGAAAGGAATGGAACCTAAAGCAGTCGTATGACTAACTTTAGGAGCGGATAGAACCCAGGACGCAGTCGTCAAGTGACTAACCTTAGGAACTGGAGGTGAGACTAAGTCTGCCGAACTGAGGGTTCGGTAGCGTATTTATATAAAACAAAGTGATGATCATTGCCTGCATAAGGTTCAAAGTCGCTCCCGTTGATTGCTCGCGTTGTTTATAGTTTGCCTTTAATGTTTATATAACAATCTCCAAGTTCAAGTTCAAACTTGCGACAGGGTGATATTTGTTTAGTAGCTTATGCTCTTTAGTAGATTACACATTCCCCCGCCCTCTAAAATGTTGGTCCCCAACATTAATGCGACCGCTATAGCTCAAAAAAAAAAAAAAAAGAAAGACCCCAATTCGAAAAAACTTGCCGCATAATACTATGTGATATTACAATTTATAGAACATAAAAAAATATCCATCAGTGGTCTTGTTACTTTCTGGATCCAGGCTGATCCTTAGTAACTGCCTCTAGCCTCCACTGCAGTATATATGTCTTAGCATTGACATACCATTAAACTGTTTGAAGGTATCATAAGTAAGAGCCTGCTGGAGAGACTAGTATGGACATCTACTGGTGCTTGGTACATAAAATAAAAAAGAAACATATTTTTATAAACTGTCTTTGAAATTTTATACTTAACTCTAATTCTATATTAACACAGAACAAGTAGAGTGTATAATTCCTCACTTAGTATTTTGCATATTTGAAATAACTATACTTTACCGTTGACTGTCAAATAGGCGCCTATTCGACAATCAACGCTTGTTTGCATAATTGCTATAGTTACAGCTAACAGGGAATGCGTCCATCCCCCGCTAGTTGAACTTTGCTTTCTAATTATAAACAATTTTAATTCTAGAGTTACTAGGGAGATAGTTTATAGCACTTATTTCTATAATTATTTACATTACTTAATTCAAATAAGTCGATCCTGTTTTTAATATTGCCCGACTATATTTACCATATCTATTACATGGAAAATTATCGGACTTATTTATGTATACAGATGGGCTTGTTTTCCCATATTAAATTTAACTATATTACCCATATTGCAGATAATTCCATAATTGTAAAAAAAAAAGATTAATTATATCTTATTAAATTATTTTGTACATCTAACATTATAATACTTAAATGCGGTCCTGTTTACGAGACTAATATTTACTCGCTGCATTTTATGTCTCTAATTATAGCAGTTTTATTAGACTCAGTAATACTTGTTGACTTATACAAAATCGGCTGACTTTTTATAGTCTCTTAATCGACTTATATATGCTTGCTGACCATGTTTATATTTAAAAATGTGTATCTGTACACAATTTACGGATTTTAGTTCCATGAAATATCGTACTGTCAATTATTCTGATATGTAACATTAATAAATAAAAGGTATCTTATACTTTACGTTACAATATTTTAATTCTTCTGGCTTGTCCCTCACTTGTTGGTGGCTAGATGGCGCACTTTGAAAACTACTGAGAAAGTATCCATCTTTGCTTCGTGTCCCTTGTTGAGTATCGATATGTCTGCCCCATCTCTACTTGAACGAGTATTCGCCCAGTAGTTCTGGTGCTTTCTTCGTTTTTTTC
Organism: Pissodes strobi; assembly: GCA_016904865.1. Classification (NCBI taxonomy): domain Eukaryota; kingdom Metazoa; phylum Arthropoda; class Insecta; order Coleoptera; family Curculionidae; genus Pissodes; species Pissodes strobi. The sequence continues at coordinate 49,818 of MU187228.1, read as the reverse complement.
CTTTGACTGGTACCCCTGTCAATTCGTCGACCTCGAACTTTTTGACCTCTGGGAAAAAATGCTGTCGTGTCCTATTCGTCAATTCGTCATTTATTTCTACGGTAGCGTTTTTTGCGTTGTGTATCGCCTAGATCAAATAAGTTATCATTAAAACTTGTTACATTGATATAATGACGAAGATTTTTGTTTGATTTTGCACCTTTTGGTCGGTTTTATGTTCTGCCGAATGCAGTTTTTGCAATGTGACCAGGGATTTGCCTATGAAGTTTGAATCTTGGCAGGTGCTTTGAAGCGAAAAGGTAAGTGTTTTATTTCCTATAACCATTATCTTTGGCCTCTTTGAAAATAAGAATAACTGCTAGAGCATATAAAAACTCTAATCCAAGGGTGTTTGATGCATGAGTTTGAATTTCTTGGAAACATTTCGCGTGACTGAGTTTGAGGTTAGAAAAGGCGTGGTCAGGGACCTTTTTCGCCATGTACTCCATGTGGGGCTTGAATATTGCCACGAAAATTTTTATCAATAATTATTTATTCCATTCCAAGCTGTAAATGACGTGTATTACTACTATTTTAACATGGAAGTGGTTATGTGAAAATTAATTATAGCTTTTTTAGGTTACGGAAGCATGGAATAGGAATAATAAGAGTCCCTGGAACTTAATGGCTTATGGTCTGGCCGAACTGTCTTTGCTGGCTGCTGTGGCACCACATGTTCCAGTTTTCCCCAGTCTGTCCATGGAATGGTTTTCGACATAACTACTGGATCCTCACGTCTTCTTTCTACAACTGTAGGTAAGTCGCTAGATTTTATTGCTTAGCTTTAGTTTTATTCATGTTTGTTGTCTCGTCTTTTGATAATTATTTTCAGTTTCTGCCAGATATTGCATGTCCTGCTGCAGCTGTTTTCATTGTTGTGTTATAATTTATATCTGACTCCATATATCTCACAATATTTAGATATCTTTTGTGATTGTAATGCTCTCTTCTCAGCTTTTTTTGTTATATTTTTCTTAAGTATTTCTTCGCTTTTTAGGTCTGGATTTTGGATTATTGGATAGTTATTTGTACTGGTTTCTCAATACTCGAGGGACTGCTGTCGTCTGTGCACATCTGTACCTTCTGAGATGATTGAATCAAACTCGCAATGATCTGGTAAATTGGTAAATTGATATTTAATTATTCTTTCGGATATATATACATTGTTTCTCTTTACACCTATATCTATTCTAATTTCTTTATATTACATTCCCATGTCTGAGGTTTCCTTATTCTTTACTTAATCTGTACTTTATTCTGTTTCTTTCGTATTTATAATTAATTCATTAGCTTTACTACTTCCTTATATATGTATGCTATATTTTTGAACTCATATTATATATACATCTTTGTATGTTTCCTCAATTGTTTCAACTTATTGATGCTTCTCAACAATTTTCCTTTAGTTATTTCACCTTAGGTATGCAACTTTTCATACTTTATGTGAACACTTTATTCTATGTATTTTCATGCTTACGATTACATGACTAGTTATTTCATTATTTCCTTATCTATCACGAGGCAGTGATAAGTTAATCTATCTATGTCTCTATGCTTATCTATCTATGCTTCATATGTGACTAGCTTTATGTACAAAATATAGGAAATTATATTATTATTTATGTAACCATGTATGCTCGTTTTTAAACACATTATATAAACATGTTTTCCTTAAACATTTCTCCATTATTTCACCTTATGTATGCTTTACATACACGACTTTTGCTTATATATTGCCTCACTATGTATGCTTCTTTTTAAAACATCTTCTATATTTCTTCTCCTCACTTTACATAAACAACTTTTCAACTTGTGTATGCCTCTTCTATATTCTTCATGCTTTACGTAAACATTTCCTGCTTATGTAAGCATTTTATCTGAGCTTCTGCGGTACCAAAATGTTTGCTAAACTTCCTTACTGTCAGTATAGCTATTTCAGTCCGTACGCTCCAATTTCCAATGCCTAAATTATTTGCTTATCATTAAGATAATCTGACTGTTGCAGTCTTATTTAGGCCGGAAAACACTTTACTTTATAATACTTCCTCGTATACACATATATTCCTCCTGTATATACTCTCAATACACAATTTTAATGGCAACTCAGTTTTCCTGCTTTTCTCGAATACGATAATCCTGCAACTGGGCCATTTACTTGTGCTTTATTATGAATATCTTCACCTTATTTTCACCTATTTATTTTGCATACATAGTTTACCAATCTTCTCATTAATATTCACTTAACACGACTTATTGTAGCTTCTTTTTTTTTCATAACTCCTATATGCTATGCTATGTGCCTAAGTTGTCTATTTATATATAGTTTCTTAACCTCCTAAGTGTTTTTATCTATATATTTGTCTTAATAACACTTGGGTATATATTATGCTTATTTATGTTTCACTATGTACAACTTTTATTTACATTGAGACTTTAATCCCATCTCCCATTTTTGATTTTGCTTGTTTCTTCTTTAGTTTCTTATTTTACTTGCGTACTTGTTTCATATATATTTTTATTTTCCTTATCTTTGTCGTCTTCACTAGTTTCTTCTTGCTCCATGGTTTCCTTTAGTTTCTCCTATACAAATCTGTTGTATTGCTCCATTTTAACTTAACAATCAGTTGTATTTAATTTAATATCTTTTTCCTTGCAGATACGGACCTGGCCTTGGCCACACCATGCGGTTCTATTCTTGACCTTTCCCAACTAGCGGCGGCGCTTGGATTCAATGGCCTTGCAGCTTTTAGCGTCGGCCGCACGATGGCGACGTGTATGCAGCGATGGACGTAGCTTGAACGCGCGTAGTTTAAAATTGCCTTATATTGTAAATAAAAATTTTTGAGCTTCATTAGTTTTATTTGCCCAACAACACTGCGCGCAAGATAACAGGCGCGTGATTTGAATTTTTCAATTATAATTTAATTGTTTTTCTTGACCTATCATTTTTCTAACGTAAATTACGGCACACCTCTACCACGTGGTTCTAATATCAATTACGTCTATTGCGAAATGACTTAATGATGAACTGTTCACGATGTCTCTTGGCAAAAATGTAATAGAGATGGCGACTTGTACCCGAGTACTAGGTCGCGCATGATTTGAGAGCGAGAGGTATTGTTTATAAATTGCTTTGCTAATTGTATTATAATTTATAGTTTTTCTTAAGGGTTGGGTTTTATTTAAGAGCACTAAGAGATTTCACTAAACTTTTTAACTGACTATTTAGACACTTGTCTTTCTAAACACTACGACAAACTTCTTGTCAAGACTTTACTATGGAGGTTGTGCAACCCCTGGCCCTAGCAGTCGTCAAGTGATTAACCGGTACCAGGTCGGGTAGGAAAGGAATGGAACCTAAAGCAGTCGTATGACTAACTTTAGGAGCGGATAGAACCCAGGAGGCAGTCGTCAAGTGACTAACCTTGGGAGCTGGAGGTGAGACTAAGTCTGCCGAACTGAGGGTTCGGTAGCGTATTTATATAACACAAAGTGATGATCATTGCATGCATAAGGTTCAAAGTCGCTCCCGTTGATTGCTCGCGTTGTTTATAGTTTGCCTTTAATGTTTATATAACAATCTCCAAGTTCAAGTTCAAACTTGCGACAGGGTGATATTTGTTTAGTAGCTTATGCTTTCTAGTAGATTACAATATGGGCGAAAACATCCTTCTGAATTAATTTCCATAATAAAGGAAATTGACAATACACAAACAAACGAAACGATGCGAAATCATAGACTAGAAAATGTTGAAAATCGGACGACGGACTGTCAGTCACGCCATCCCGCCGACCAGTGCAGTGGAAGCGAAGAGCGACTCTATACCACAGTTTACACCGTACCCGAATCAGTTAAACAACTCTCCACGTGCTTCAATCAATAGGAGAGCTGGGAGTTCTTATTTTGCGCCTGCGCTCAATGAGTGAACGCTGCCTTAATAAATAAAGCATCAGTTCGGCATATATGTACGTCTCTTTTCAATAAAGAGAAAGAGATAGAGATAGTGTTGGCGAGAATTAACCGTAAATCGAGGCACGCAACAGGTTTGTCTTGTGCTTGTATTCAGATGAGATCTCGGTTATTGATTTTCTGCGCGGCGACAGGAAAAGTATGTTGATTGAAAAGGAGCCGAAAAGCGAAAACTGCCATCTTGTTTGTTCGAGAGTCGGCTTTGTTTGTAGTGCTTGTTGTGGACTGATTTCGCGAATTTTGTGTATTAGATCCATAGACTTAGTTATATGGCTATGATTAGATCCTAGTTCGACTCTGTCCACGATCCAGCTGGTCGTAGAATTCTGACGTTTCCAACTAAGAATGCGCATGCTCGAAATATGAGAATCCATGAAAAAATAGAATTTGGCTTCACTAACATCAAAGGTGCCGGCTCAGAATTGTATAACTGATTCGGGTACGGTATAAACTGTGTCTATACCTACTCGAACACGATCACAACCGACTGGCAGTCGGCTGTGACACGACCAATAGAAAATGAGCAGGCTCGAATGTTTGCTATGCCTCGAAAAATAGTTCTAGATTGAAATATTAATATTATGAAAGAAAATTAATATTCCGTATTTTTTTTTCGTAAATCAATTTGAAATAGGTTTCTCTTATTATATTAAATAATTCTGTTAAGTAATTTTGATAGCATTATTGCTAAGGATCATCTATTTTTCTGCTACATGACATAATTATATCAACAACTAAATTTAAAGCGTTAATTAATTTTCCATAACGTTTCGCAACTAATAATTTTGACAAAGAAACATCGGATTCTATTATCTCACGACACATTAAACATGTAGAAGCAAACAAGAAATAATTAAAATAGCTACTTACATTTCTAAAATAATATTCTCAGAGTACGACTATGAGTCTATTTACTTAGCATGGAATGTAATATTTGGGTTCAAATGACTGGATACTCTGTTTTCATGAACATGGCGGCTAGTTCTTTCTACTTGAGTAGCTGGCTAAATATCGGCATACTGTACTATTATTCAGAGCAGCTGTAATCTCATTCGCAGTATACTATGGCTTTATGCTACGCGTAATTTCAAAATACAATATATACCGCGATTCAGAACACGACTCTGTTTTAATGGTCTAAAACGAAATATATAATTTACAGTTTGGGTTAGTTTCGGTTTAATGGGTTAACCCAAACTAGCTGAAACTAACCTAAACTAACCAAAACTAACCTAAACTAACCCAAACTAACCTAAACTAACCCAAACTCGCTCATTATATACTGCGTTTCAGACCGTTAAAAGAGAGTCGTCATCTGAATCGCGGTATATTGTATTTTGAAATTACGCGTAACACAAAGCCATAGCACCGTCTAAAGATAATTAGAATATCTTTAGACGGTGGCCATAGTATACTGCGAATGAGAGTAAAGCTGCTCTGAATAATAATAGTACAGTATGTTAATACGTTACCCGGCTACGCAACGTTGCCGGTGTGCGCGGAAAGAGGGAGTAGGTACCGCTAATTTGGTGAACAATGTGAATTGGTGAAGTAGTGACATAGGGTCCAATTTACATAAAGTTTCGAGCGGAAAATATTATATAACACTTCGCATTTGTTTTGAGTTTTCATTTTGGTTCAAGTTTTGGATTATAAATATTTATATGTTAGTATTATAATCTACACTGTATACTATGTTGGGGTTTGGAATCTTCGGCAAAATGCACTAAAACAGAGTTTTTATCCGATCGGACGAAAAACGACAGCTTTCCGATGTGTTTTCTCACCGCAAAAGTCATGATTCCAGTATATTGTATTCGTTGCTTGGCAACATGCAATAACTGTCCAAGAATAGCAAATAACTGTCCGGGAATACAACATTCCCAACATTCCCGTCCTAGGCCGGGAATGTAACATTTCTGTCCAATTCAAACGCCTTGTTTGTCAGATCTGACGTCTATCAAAAGTAACATTTAGTTGTAGTTCCCGTAGCTACATAATAAACTTCAAGCTCGCTCGATTCAAAACTTGATATTATGTTGAGTTTAAATCAAGTTTAAATTTAAAACACCGCTTTTATTTAGAGTAATATTTGGCTCTATTTTTATAAGTACGTATTCTAGTTAATTTCGATCGGATAAAAAATAGTATGTGCAACTCGTAGGAAAAGCACATTCCTGGGCTCCTGTGTTGCTAGCCTCGGCTGCGCCTCGTCCAGCAACTACCACAGTCGACCAGGAATGTTTTGCTTTTTCTCCTAATTAGACAATATACTATTATCCAGAATACCGAATGGCTAAAACTGGATCTCTTGATGATGCTAACATGGTTAGCGAAACGCGCGTCGAGTGCAAATATTCTATTTCGGTATTATGGATAAAACTCTCTTTTAGTACACGGTATACTTTAAAGTGAAAACATTTATATTTTGATATGCTCTATTTTCTAATAATAGTATATTGTGTAACCAGGAGGGAAAGCAAAACATTCCTGGACGACTGTGGTAGTTGCTGGACGAGGCGCAGCCGAGGCCAGCAGCACAGGAGTCCAGGAATGTGCTTTTCCTACGAGTTGCACATACTATTTTTTATTCGATCGAAATTAATTAGAATACGTACTTATATAAATAGAGCCAAATATTACTCTAAATAAAAACGGTGTTTTAAATTTAAACTCAACATCATATCAAGTTTTGAATCGAGCGAGCTTGAAGTTTATTACGTAGCTACGGAAACTACAGCTAAATGTTACTTTTGATAGACGTCAGATCTGACAAACAAGGCGTTTGAATATGACAGAAATTGTAAATTCCCGGCCTAGGACGGGAATGTTATATTCCCGGACAGTTATTTTCTATTCTTGTACAGTTATTGCATGTTGCTAAGCAACGAATACAATATACTGGAGTCATGACTTTTGCGGTGAGAAAACACATCGGAAAGGTGTCGTTTTTCGTCTGATCGGATGAAAATGTAATTTTTCTATCACGTTACTAAAAACAAGTTGCCGATTTTCCATGATACAGACATAGGCCGAGCCATAGACTCTTAGGCCGAGAATAACAACCGCACAAGCGAGAATAGCCGTCGGCACCTTTGAAGTTGGAGTGCCAAGTTCAATTTGTTATATTTGACAGATAACAGGTTTAATACACTGAGAGAAAAGTAATGAAGGGAAAAGAAATGCTATACACCGATAAAAAATTTAATTAATTACATGTTTATTATTTACTTTATTAGAAATGTATTATGAATAGTAGTTATCTTTTAGGATGTAACAGTTTAACTCAGAGTTTACTGATGTGTCGCGTTCTAACCTTTTTGGAGTGAATACTTCTTTGGTTTCAGGGGAGTGATTTTTCAAGGTCGCATAACAACATGGTTTATGATTTCGTCTCGCGTTACGAAATTTCCGTATCGTTGATTGGACGACTAACCCAAACTAGCCAAATCTATTAAAATTGTTTATAGCGTATCGTAACCGGCTCAAATAAGTGAGACTAAGTAAAACTAACCCAAAGTTGATTCCACGACTAACCCAAACTTACCAAATCTATTAAAATTGATTATAGCGTATCGGAACCGCTTCAAATGACTAAAATAAGTTGAGAATAAGTGAAACTAACTGAGAGCTAAATCGACGACTAACCAAATTTATTAAAATTGATTATAACGTATCGGAACCGCTTTAAATGACTAAAATAAGTTGTGAATAAGTGAAACTAACCGAAAGTTGAATCGACGACTAACCCAAACTAACCGAAGCTAACCAAATCTATTAAAATTGATTATAACATATCGGAACCGGTTTAATAATGATTAAAATAAGTTGAGACTAAATGAAACTAACCGAAAGTTGATTCGACGACTAACCCAAACTAACCAAATCTATTAAAATTGATTATAACGT
>MU187228.1:6302-41890 GCA_016904865.1 Pissodes strobi | reverse complement strand
TAACCCAAACTAACCAAATCTATTAAAATTGATTATAACGTATCGGAACTGCTTCAAATGACTAAAATAAGTTGAGAATAAGTGAAACTAACCAAAAGTTGTTTGGGCGACTAACCCAAACTAACCAAATCTATTAAAATTGAGCATAACGTATCGGAACTGGTTCAAATGATTAAAATAAGTTGAGACTAAGTGAAACCAACTGAAATTTGAATCGACGACTAACCCAAACTAACCAAATCTATTAAAATTGATTATAACGTATCGGACCCTCTTCAAATGACTAAAATAAGTTGATACTAACTGAAACTAACCGAAAGTTAATTGGACTACTAACCCAAGCTAACCAAAACTATTAAAATTGATTATAACGTATCGGAACCGGTTCAAATGATTAAAATAAGTTGAGACTAAGTGAAACTAACTGAAATTTGAATAGACGACTAACCCAAACTAACCAAATCTATTAAAATTGATTATAACGTATCGGAACCGGTTCAAATGATTAAAATAAGTTGAGATTAAATGAGACTAACCGAAAGTTAAATCGACGGCTAACCCAAACCAACCAAACCTCTTAAAATTGATTATAATGTATCGGAACCGCTTTAAATAACTAAAATAAGTTGAGAATAAGTGAAACTAATAGAAAGTTGAATCGACGACTAACCCAAACTAACCAAATCTATTAAAATTGATTATAACGTATCGGAACCGGTGCAAGTTATTAAAATAAGTTTAAGCTAAGCGAAACTAACTGAAATTTGAATAGACGACTAACCCACACTAACCAAATCTATTAAGATTAATTATAACGCGTTCAAATGACTAAAATAAGTTGAGAATAAGTGAAACTAACCGAAAGTTGAAAATTTGATTTGATTACAACGTATCGGAACCGGTTAGAGAGATCCATTTACATGGTATTAAGATAAAAATAAAGTTTTTAAAATCATATACAGGGTGTTAAATAAATTATTTTTTAGAAAAATTGCAGTTTTTCGAACTCTTACCGATATATTTACAAATTCATATAAAAACAAATCCTCAAATAGTTGTTGAAAGAATAAAAAAAACTGGATCAAATTTATAACAATATAATAACAACTGTTATCTACAATATACTATCCCATTTAAAAGCGTTTAATTTCATATCCATAACGAACGTTCATTATATACATATATCAATGTTAACAATACCATGTAATTACCTGTTTATTTAAAACTTTTCTGAAAAATTTACATGTAATTGATGGTCAAATTTAACTAATGTCATGCAGAATATATCGCACTATAATAGAATTGATAAGACAGACCCGTAATGTACAAACATTTTTTTATTTATCCAAACGATTCGCAGATAATAATGCATTAGCCTGAAGAAATTGCCATAATTACATGAATATTGCTACTAATTTTGACATAAATGATTTTCGGTCAAATTATGATATTAAATGAATTATAAAAAATAAAGCTCTCGCTGACATATAAACGTATAATAGATAGGATAAACATGTCTACTTTTTCTGCAAATTAAAAAATATATGTCAAAATATGATATTTAAACGTGTCAAAATGTTAAGGTAATATTTTGACATATATCATATTCATCTGAAATAATTTGACATCTAAAACTGTCAAATTTGACAGATGCAGAGGTCAAATTTTATTTGCCTACAATAGGGCATCGAAAACAAACCTTTTTGTTAAACACTTTTTTCCATATCTGTTATAATAAGGAAAATATTGGCGATTTATTTAACTGTCAGATTTGACAATTGCTTGAGCCGTCCAATTTACTGAAATCTATATAATCGTATATTAATAAGGGATTAAATTAACACATTTTAACATAAATATTGACACATTGCCTTCACGTTTTAGTGACATAACCATATTCTGTCTTTCACGCGATCTGGTATAAATAAAATGGAAAAGTGTAGATTTTGTCGTAATTAAAAATCGGAAGTCGATAGAGCAATGACAACTGTATAAAAAATGTCATATAAATTTGTCGGTATTGTTTATAGTCAAGCTTAAGAAAATTAATGAAGGCAACAAAAATGTTTGATCATTTAACGTTTTTCTCGAAATAAATTTGCTAAATTTTCAGTTATTTAGTTACAAAATAAGCATAAAGTATAATAATAATATAATACAACGATGCAGTCTACAAAATTAATCTAGTACATTTAAGCGTCAATAGTCTAATTTTAAACAAAATTATTTAATTCATTCTGACAATACTTGTCACAAACACATCAAAACTAACTATAAACAATACCGACAAATTTAGATGACATTTTTTATACAGTTGTCTGTCATTGCTTTATCGACTTCCGATTTTTAATTGTGACAAAATCTACACTTTTCTTTTTTGATGTGTAAACATCTTACGCTGCGGTATGAGGGTAAATCTCGGCATGTGGGACGGAAATGTTCATGCGGATGGGGACGTATATGTGCAAATGGCTGTGACATCATAACCATGTGCAGTGATTTTACGAGGGTGGCTCAAATATTTGTGCATGCCGATATAGGATATGTTTACACATCAGTGTCTCGAGTACTAGACTCGCTCATTTTTTATTTATACCAGGTCGCGTGAAAGATAGAATATGGTTATGTCACTAAAACGTGAAGACAATGTGTCAATATTTATGTTTATGCAAATTTAGTCGTAAATTCAACTTTCGTTTAGTTTCACTTATTCTCAAATTATTTTAGTCATTTGAAGCGGTTCTGATACATTATAATCAATTTTAATAGATTTGGTTAGCTTGGGATAGTCGTCCAATCAACTTTCGGTTAGTTTCACTTGTCTTAGTCATGTGAACTGGTTCCGATACGTTATAATCAATTTTGATAGATTTGGTTAGTTTGGATTACTAGACCAATTAACTTTCGGTTAGTCTTGACTTATTTTAGTCGTTTGAACCGTTTAAAATACGTTATAATCAATTTTAATAGATTTGGTTAGCTTGGGATAGTCGTCCAATCAACTTTCGGTTAGTTTCACTTGTCTTAGTCATGTGAACTGGTTCCGATACGTTATAATCAATTTTGATAGATTTGGTTAGTTTGTATTACTAGACCAATTAACTTTCGGTTAGTCTTGACTTATTTTAGTCGTTTGAACCGTTTAAAATACGTTATAATCAATTTTAATAGATTTGGTTAGTTTGGGTTAGTCGTCGATTCAACTTTCGGCTAGTATTCACTTAGTCTCAACTTATTTTAATCATTTGAATCGGTTCCGATACGTTATAATCAATTTTAAAAGATTTGGATGGTTTGAGTTAGTCGTCCAATCAACTTTCGGTTAGTTTCACTTAGTCTCAGCATATTTTAGTCGTTTGAACTGGTTCCGATACGTTACAATCAATTTAAATGGATTTGGTTAGTTTGGGTTAGTCGTCGATTCAACTAACTAAGTTTCATTTATTCTCAACTTATTTTAGTCATTTGAAGCGGTTCCGATACGTTATAATCAATTTTAATAGATTTGGTTAGTTTGGGTTAGTCTAGTCTAGTTAGACTCTCTGCTGGCCGAACGGGGGGTACGGGGTCCAGTTTTCGTCCAGGATCCTCATTTTACCCCGGCTACATGTCCTGAAAATTTCAACCCTCTAGCTATATTGGAACATGCTTAGATAATTAGAGGGGCGTTTCTTTTGATTTTTTCTGATTTTATCCTCGCTAAAGAAGTCACTTCAATAATAATGAACACACAAACAAACTAAAGGAAACTAGCGTTCACGCAAAAACTTTATCGTCGACGACTGTACTAAACAAATCTCAGACTAAACTAACTGACAAGCACGTAGTACGGCTTGCGTACTATTTTATGTGAGGGGAAAGAAGGATGGGAACGACGCTGATGTCTTCATATTTAGTATACAGGGTGAAACAAATTCGCTTCTCACTATTGGGATCTCGTAAACGGTAAGAGATAGAGCTAAGTTTAAATTGGGGCAAAGTTGCGCAATTTAAGGGTGATTGATATGCCGTTGAGAAATTTAGAAAATTCCGACTACTTCCGGAGATATCCGTAATAAACCGAAAAATCAGCTATTTCATTTTTATTTTTTCCTGACTTTATTTCAAGAGATAATATAAAATAAATTTTACATTATTATTGCCACTTTTTCTCCTTTATAAGATGGCGGTATCAAATTTTAAATCTGACGTTTCGTGTCCGGGCCCCCATCATCAACTTCATTTTTTTAAATACGGACCTGGATTTTTTATTTAATTTTTTAGAAGCCTTTGGCCCCCAAAACCAACGATGTATCACACTTGTCTAATAGCGGTAACAAATATTCTCATAAGTGAAATCATGTAAAAAAAGATCGCCCCATCTCTGTCTAACGCATTATCTCTTATGGAAAAAATCTAGATTTGTTGATTTATTGATAAGTGTAATACATCGTTGGTTTAAGGAGGCCAAAGGCTACTAAAAAGTTAAATAAAAAATCCAGGTCCGTATTTAAAAAAATGAAGTTGATGATGGGGGCCCGGACACGAAACTTCATATTTAAAATTTGATACTGCCATCTTATAAAGGAGAAAAAGTGGCAATAATAATGTTAAATTCATTTTATATTATATCTTGAAATAAAGTCAGGAAAAAATAAAAATGAAATAGCTGATTTTCGGTTTATTACGGATATCTCCGGAAGTAGTTGGAATTTTCTCAATTTCTCAACGGCATATCAATGACCCTTAAATTACGCAACTTTGCCACAATTTAAACTTTGGTGTATCCCTTACCGTTTACAAGATCCCAATAGTGAGAAGCGAATTTGTTTCACCCTGTATATTTAGTAAACAAATATGTCTTTGTACGGAACACAAGACAAATATGACGTTTCTGGAAATTTAATAGGTGGAATAACATGAATTAAAGTAAAAAATCCAATCATGTCCATAAGGGTAAGATGGCACATGACAGTTTAAGTTGACACACCTAATTATCGGTGCATAATTCACATTTGAACACCTTAGTTCTTGGTGCAATCGGAGCACATAGAGTATGATAATTGGCAACGTACCCACTGCTCTTTCGATTTATTATATAATTCGTTACAATAAAGCATTGTATAAGGAAAAACAATGGTATATTAATCTTACACAGAAAAATCTTAATACTTTTTCGTAGTTGTGTGGCTTAGGACGTTAAATGCGACGTACAGATTTACATTGGCCGTGCTTGCAAATATAAAGGCAATTTTATCACGAAAATTGTATTTTACTGCATAATTAGAAAAATGTGCTAAGAAGTAGGTACAGCAAAAAAAATTTCAGTTTTCCTAAAGGAGAAGCAGTTATACAGTTTTGAAAAAGCAGTGGCGTATTATAATAAATTTCTATAAAAATGTGGTCATCATCTTAAATGAAATACGTTTTTTCTGCAATATATTAACGTGTGCTTTAAGCATTTTCGTGACATTTGAAAAAATATATTTTCAAAAGAACATCCTAACACTCTGTATATTATAAATGAAGAGGTGTAGTATAAAAGTGCACCTACCTACAAGAAGTTTTTAACTTATTTTTTGCTTAGTAATTTAGTGTTGAAATTTGGCCCATATTTTTGAAAACACTCTATATAACTCCGTTACACATAGACGATGAGCTTAAAATGGAAGTATAATCTAGCTGAACATACATTATTATCGGTGATATTGGTATCTTAAAGTTATTTATTATTAATTTCCACAATAATTTTATCAAGAAGATTTTATTTCTAATTTGTTAAATGCTGTTAAAGGGCGACGAGGGTTTTCATTAAGTTTTCATCTTTCAATATTTGGTAAAAATACTGTTTGGTTTATAAAATGTTGCAAATATTTATCTTTCGTCCTTTAAAAAAATATTTTTTTTAGTTCTGCAAACGTCAATGTTTTCCTTAAATATTCAACCTCTCGCAGGTCTCGCACTAATTTTTATTAGTTGCAAAATAAGCATAACAATTTAATACGTAAAATATACAGATTAATGAATCAAAAAACCCTAAATAATCAACAAAAATATATAACTCATTATATTATATCAATATCTGGAATTGATGCGCATGTGTAAAGACAATTATTGGCACTTTCCTGAGTTGGGCTTATCGAGACCAAGGGAATCATTTTGTGGTGAGACACTCAGTAATATTGGAAAGCCGTTACTTATGCAATTCAATGTCATTTGATTTAATTAGTATAGGTATATCAATTGACGTCGTACGTTGGCATGTTTTTCTTCAATTACTTCCAATAGGAACAGTTTATGAAGGCATGGTAGGTTTGAATATCAAAGCGTAGCCAGAAAAAACCGTTTTCTTCTTAGACCAAAGGAAAACTGTTTAGACTCTGGTCCAGGTATTAGAGTAGCAGTTTTAATATTGTTGGAGTGCTCTATATAAAACACATACAAATTTTACTCTGAGGAACGTAATTTGAGGAATTATGTCCAACACAAGGCTCTTGGTTAGTCAAGCGAATTTCAAACACGATCTAATTTAATTTTGTAATAATACGATTATATTATTATTTTGCTTACGCAAATATAGATCGAAACCCTTGCCTGGTCAACAGGGCGTATCCCCCCCGGGTGAATAAAAAAAAAATAAAATCAATACACCGTACATATTTGCGTTGAATAGACATCTATGTAAAATACGACAAATTTACTTACAGGTACCCCTTGCCATCCCCAATTCGATCCGATGGGATTTCCCCTCAACCATTGAGGAGGCTGAGCCATACTCCGCGAGATGGCGTGCGATGTATCTTCGCTCTCGGAGGACGAATCACAGTCATATGACTTCATTATTTATTTATTGTTTATTAAGATATTTATAAGACTTACAGAATGGTTATGTGGGCTTTTTAATTTTTCACTTGTATAGTTTTGCGCGCGTCTACGCCAGATTTAGAGGGATAATGATTGTCCGCACAGTGTCAGTTTTCTATATAATACATTAATAAATAGAGATATTTTGGCAGGGGTTTTTTTATTTATTTATCTAAAAATACCTTAGGGTTACTTGAATTTTACTAAAAGAGTTTTTTTTATTATGTAAATTGCGCACTAGATTATCACTTGCCGAATTCACTGATTTCACAGGTCCTGTCACTTATTTCCAGCACATTATACCGAGCTATAGTTCATTTACGTTCGAAAAAAAAAATTGAGTCAGATGCAGTGTTATTTTCCGATAAATTTAAATCATTTTGGCTTATAAACATTTGATATAAACTACTTACTACACCACCACATCACAACACTAAACTAGAGTCGAAAAATTGACAGATGTGGTCCGCCGAGGCGAGTGCGCCAAGGGCGTAGAATTAGGGAACACCGATTACAAGATGAGGGCTGAATAGAGGGATAGGTTGCCATTGTAAAGAACTCATTGAGGGCGGGGAGCTTTGTTGTTTCTTTTTTATGCAAAAGAAATGTTAGATCAGCAGCAACCTAATGCTAATTAAGTTGGAATAATAATAAGGCTAAAGGAGTGGAGCGTTTCAACAATGATACATTCATAAAGTCATTTTGTGAGCTTTAAAATTCTTTGGGTAGAAAATTATCAATTTCTACTGGGTTCTAAAAATGGAAATTACATTTTTGTGGCGTCAAATAAAGATTCGGAGGTAAAAAAAATTCAAAAAATTACTTTTAAACATTTTTTGTTTAAAAAAGTTAACATAGCGAATATATATTTTCGTTTAAACCATAAAAATATTGAATATTGTGTCATTAACAGATTAAAAGAGTTTGATTAATGTTTTAAAGGAAAATTTAATAAAAGGATGTTATGGATAAATAAAAATAATGGAAGGAAGAAAAACGCTGGACGCAAACAAAAAAAGGAGAGAGAAATGTGCTGAAATAGACATCTTTCAACAGAAACATGTCAGCATTAATATTAGTCGTAAAAATAAAATAAAAGGCTGGAAGGCAAAATAAATGAAACTAAACAAACTGGTAGACGAGAAAGGAAAAATCATTATTAATGCGTAAGAAATTAAAGAAACGACATGAGTAGTAAAGTATAGAATAAATTTTGAAGACACCATATCAGAACTTCCTCAAACACATGATACAAACGAACAAGACATTAAAACAAATGAAACAATACAACACAGTAGCACACAGTGCTCAACAAAAATTTCTCATGACTGGCTTGGTTTGTAACTCTACTAAAAGAAACTGGGGCAAGCATTAGCAGTGATAACAACCCTTATGAAATTATTCCTGAAAATAATACATTAAAAAATATATACACTCTCCAAAGAACAAAGATCATGGATCATCACATGATTTGGCTTAAGAATGCACGTAGCATCCAAGTACCTACTCTACCGAAGATACAGATATTTAAATTGTGACATCTCTATCTGTTTGGGAACTATCAAAATGCGTTTCGTACCGGGGTCGGATTAAGGGTCCAAGGCGCCCTAGGCTAGTCGATCCTCGGTGCCCCCCTTCATGTTTATATTTTTGATAATTTACTTTTACTGCACTAATAAAAATTGTCCCTTAATAAAAATTAAAACAAATTTATTGAAAATGATTTTACTACTTTATTTTTTGACATTTCATTTAAGCAAATTCATTAATCACGTGACAAAAGTCTAATGTTTGCACCAGTTTACATTCAATGGCTAAGTATATGCGCATTTAAATTCATAAAATTTTCAGAATATATTCATCGAAATAAACAAAAAATGCAAATATGCATTTTTATTATATGAAAAATTATGAACATTAATGTTATTTTAAATAAAGCCAGAACAATTTCTTTATAATTAAACCCGTTCTTCAGAAATCCTATAATTTTTTACCTATACCACAGACTTATTTAAATAAATATAAATGAAACAAAAAAAAAATTCGTAATAAAAGTTTTTTATTCATAGATACACACATTGATACTTACATAGCAAATTACAAAACATAAAATCTAAAACATAAAAATCTTACAGTGACAAAATATTACTTGCGATTATAAAAAAAATAATAATACAATTAATAATTCAACAATACCATTGATACATTCAGATAATAGCAACGTGCACAACATACAATTCGTAAATTAACAAACTATTCTTTGCAGTTATAAAAACAATTTATAACTAAATGTTTTTCAAAAATTGTCAAAAGATTATTGTGTCTTTTATCTGTAAACATATTTTTAAAAATGGAAAAACTTCGCTCAACCTCTACAGAAGTTACCGGACAGTATTTTAGTTTTGGAATTAAGTGTGGTTCCAATTTATACAAATCCAGTTCTCTTTCGAAATTAGTGAAATTGCCTATAAAAACTTCTGAAATGTTTTTTAGGATATTGAAGCCTGTGTCACGGTATAAATAATTTGTACTCTGCCTGTGTTATTTTCAATTACTGACATACAGTTTTTTATAACCACAGCCTCAACAGTATCTGAAACTTTTTTGCAATGTACCTCAAATTGATTTATTAAAGCCACTGAATCTGTCAAAGAAACAGAGGTAGCCTCCAATTTCGTGAATGCTATAGGTACAAAAGAATAATTTGTTTTTATAAATATTAAATTTTCTTTCACTGTTGGGTTAGAAAAATGAGTTTTTGCATTTATTAGAGCGGCAGAAGACGAGTCGTTTAGATCTTCGAAAACTTTTTTAACTAATTCAAAGTTCTAGACATAAAATATAGCAGCGGCTAACCAAGTTCCCCAGCGAGTTATTACTGGTTGTGGTGGTTATTGAGTATTTGGACAAATTTCCTTATAAAATTTAAAACTCGAAGGTGCTTTTAGAAATACTTTTTTTCTTGATTAATGCAATCATTTACCAATGGAAACTGGTGTCTTATACATTCTGCCACTCTATTGATACCATGAGCCAAACAAGTAACATGAAATAGGTTAGAATAAAATATTTTTAAATTTTGTGCTGTCTTAACCATATAGGGTGCAACCTCCGATAAAAGGAGTATGAATTAAGGCTAAAGGAGAGGATTGTTTAAAAAATGACACATTTCTAAAGTCATTTTGTGAGCTTTAAAATTCTTTGGGTAGAAAATTATCAATTTCTACTGGGTTCTAAAAATGGAGATAAAATTTTTGTGGCGTCAAATAAAGATTCGGAGGTAAAAAAAATTCAAAAAATTAGTTTTAAACATTTTTTGTTTAAAAAAGTTAACATAGCGAATATATATTTTCGTTTAAACCATAAAAATATTGAATATTGTGTCATTAACAAATTAATAGAGTTTGATTAATGTTTTAAAGGTAAAGTTAATAATGGAAGGAAGAAAAACGCTGGAAACAAACAAAAAAAGGAGAGAGAAATGTGCTGAAATAGAAATTTTTCAACAGAAACATGTCAGCATTAATATTCGTCGTAAAAATAAAATAAAAGCTGGAAGGCAAAATAAAGGAAAGTAAACAAACTGGTAGACGAGAAAGGAAAAACCATTATTAATGCGAAAGAAATTAAAGAAACATGAGTAGTAAAGTATAGAATAACTTTTGAAGACACCATATCAGAACTTCCTCAAACACATGATACAAACGAACAAGACATTAAAACAAATGAAACAATCATTAAAACAAATGAAACAACACAACACAGTAGCATCTAACAAAATAGAACCAGAATTTCTAGCACTCTGATGCGGAACGAGCAAACTACAGTATTCAACAAAAATGTCTCATGACTGGCTTACTTTGTAACTCTACATGCTACTCTGCATTAGCAGTGATAACAACCCTTATGAAATTATTCCTGAAAATAATACATTGAAAAATATATAAACTCTCCAAAGAACAAAGACCTCGGATCATCACACGATTATCAAGTATTCCACCAAAGATGCAGATATTTAAATTGTGATGTCTCTGTCTGCTTGGGAAAGGCGTTTCATATAGTTCAATATCAGAAGGTAGTGGAAGTCTGTAGAAATATTGAACTAAAGGACAAAAATCTGAGAAATATTATCAAATTTTATTTGAATCCATCGGAAACTGCACGACTGGAGGGAGAAACCATAGAAGAGTTAAAAATAATACGAGGAGTAAGACAGGATTGTGTATTATCCCCACTAATATTTAACACATACTATGAACTGAAACAGAGTTTTATCCCCAATGCTAAAACAGAATTCTTGCACTTGACGTGCGTTTCTCTAACCATATTAGTATCATCAGGAATGATTAAAACTAAACCTAAAATCTACCTAACTCTATTTTATACTAAGTATTTGCTTCATAAAGCGAAACAAAAAAGAAAAATTCTGGGACCGTACTAGTCACGCTCGATCGAGCAATACAGTGGATTATACGGACTAGGCCATCTATCTCTATTTAAGCTATTCTTACATGTAACAATTTACATATTTTCGTATGCGTCTAATAATCTCCTATTAGACATCTTATGAATTAGTTTAAAATTATTAATTGATGATTATGAATATTATTATTTTCAAAAGCATGCTCGGCAACACTTGATTTTTCTGTTCTACCACACTTAAATGTGTTGTTTGAATCTCGTTTGTATAGCTCTTCTAGTTTGTTCAATATATTTTTGGTTACAATCCAATTCATAAATTCCACTTTTTTTCAATATTTCAATTTTGCCTTTTGGACCACCCGAAATTTTCTCAATGTTAAACTGAGTTTGGTATACTAATTTTAAACCTACTTCCTTAATCACTTTTTTGAGTCCTTGTTACCGGTGGAAATTCTCCTATTTATAAAAGTCATTTTAGGAAGGAATATCGATTGGTTAATCATCTCTAGTGTCTTTTTTCGATAAGTTCGTACCTGTCTAGGCTTCTGACAGCATTATTTGAATTAACATTTAAGGATTTTTAGTTGAATATCAGTCGATAATTTTTGACGTGATTACAGATTTGTTTCTGTTTATCAATCCAGTAGGATGGGAGAAAACAGAAGAAAACTGTTGTTGTTGATTTTGTAAGGCTTTTCTTTTATCATTAGCCAAATAAAATTCCCTGGGTTGAGAGCTAGCTCTCGAGAAGTGTATTATTTCGTAAATGAAATAAGCTGGAAGTCGTTTGAGACTCTCGAGAGAGGGTTACCTAGTTGCTTGTAGAAGAAATTTCTAGTAACCGCTGTAATGGCAATATGCCCGTTAATCCTTTCAAGATATCCAGGAGGGTTTTGGTGTTACCCCAGTTATGGGTAAGCTGTTTTAAGTTGTTTTGAATGTAGAATTTCAATTAGATTTTTGGGTCCTAGTTTTGGCATTTCTGTTAATATCATGTTATGTTGCTGTTATGCTGCTGTTAATGGATACTAGTATTTGCATTTTAACAGCTGAATTTTAGCAGCGGAATTTCGGTAGCTGGTTGTTGAAGGGTTCTAATTGCTGATTCCCTGTAGGGTAGAAAGAGCCACTATTACCTGGAACCTGACTAATTTGGGCTGTTAGACATACAGAGAAGGATGATGGCCAGTTTTCGGATATAACTTTACAGGAGATAGTTCTTCAAGATAAGTTTATTTTTATACATATTATCACGTTTAGTCAGCACTATTGTGCCAGAAACAATTACTTCATTGTAGAGACTTTTAAATTTAAACAGAATTTAGTACTCAAACATTTTCCTAAAACGCTTTACTATTTTCTTTAGTAAGTAATAGCAATCATCATAATCCACTAGAGTATATATATAATACCTTTTGTGAAGTGTAACTATGCCGGCATAGTTTCATTATTTACTTCTTACGGGGGCTAGATTTATGGATAATCTCTAGTGCATATTATATACGAGGAAGTTTATTCACTTTAATACCTTTTTACTTTATTTGGGCATTGACATTAGAACATAACATAGCATTCTGAGGGATACGTTTTCTGTTTGAAACTTGCAACTCGGGCTTTTGGAAAGACTATACTAACCGAGTTAAATTAACTTAGTATAGTCTATGTGATAAGTTCGGTATTTCTATCACCGTCTAGGTTGCAGGTTACAGCAGAGCGTTTCAGAGAAGTGAACTTTCAAAATTTTATAACCTTTTACTTGACACCTTCCAAAATTTTTAAATCAAACTGTCAGGTTGACAAGAGGTTGTGTCTAGTCAGACAGTAGACTGGGTCATTTCGAAATTTCACTACGGGGTAGCTGGGTTCTTTCAATCCAGGAAATTTTCTTATAAGGCTAGAGGAGCTTGCTCTTATTTTTACTTCAAAGCAAAAGTATTGGCCTGACATACTTGGTAATATTTGGTGTGAATTTGAGAATTAGATTTTGAGTGGTAACTGTGCAGGTAACGTAGACTTCGTCAGGTAATTATTTACTTAATTTGACATTTAGGTTTGAATTTTGATTATTTTATTTCCAAGTTTTTTTTTTACAGTGTCCGTATAAACAACGATAGGGCTTGCCAACAAAAGTCAACTTGGTGGCGTCCAACCTCGACTTGGACTTTTACTTATTTTGATTTAATTCCATATCCAGGTACAACAATTTGGAACTTGATAGTGGGAAAAGATAAAGTTCGAACCACCCTGAGACGAGCTAGGTCATGTGTTCGATTTCAGACTGGTGTTGACCGAATTTCAAGGTATACATCTGATTGTAGTTTATTATTTTGGTAATTCTTAATTTGATAGTAATCTGTCGTTAAGCGCCATCTGCCGAGTATTTTTATCTTTGAATTGAATAACAACAACGCGTCCAATTTCAAAACAGTTTTTAGCAGTAGTTCTATCTAGAATACAAGTAGTAGTGAGTTATAATTTGGGATTTGATAACTAATTGGTAAGAATACATATAATAAATTGGCGCCCACCGCCAATAGAATTAGAATTGCAGTTAATATCCTGTAGTATTGAGGATTATATGGTATCGAGACAAATTTTGTATTTTCATCCTGATTACCGAAAGAAGTGGAATCACGATAAAATATGTCTCGATACCATAATAATCCTCAGCATACTAGAGGACTCCAAAAAGTTTTAGACATCTTATAGTATGCGGCAGTACGGTGACTATATAATTCAATTTTCCTTACAAAGTGTAAACTTGAAATATTTTTCATTCATGCAGCCGTTGTCGTAAAGAGGACTATTTCTCTTTAGGAGAATATTCACTTTTTTTTAGGCATAGAAGAATAAAGTTGGTACATAAATGCCTAAAGAAATGATATGGCACATTGCTACTTGTTATTTTTCCTCTTTCAGCATTGGCTATGAAGACTACTCTTTTTTTTCTGCATATATTTTAATTAGCTTTTGAATCGTTGTAATGCCGGTTTCATCAGGATTGAAAATTTTGGTAGATAGAAATGGATATTATTGTGTATTACAGTTGTAAAAGCATGACACCGCAGTATAATTAAACACAGTGACACGATTAATATCAGTTGCCTCTTATTTTCCCAAAGAGATGCTTGGATTTCTTTTAAGAAATCCCCTGCGCCATGCTTTACATGCAATCGTTATAATGTACCGACCCCCACAAATTGAAACTGATCTGGCTTTAACTACAGGTGACAAGAATTCTTGAAAGCCAAAAGAGCACATCCATTTTAGTAGGGAATAATAATCTGGATCAACTAAAGTATACTCAATACTGAAGGATTATATAAAAATACAACTGATATGATTGCTTTCGGAATTCAAAATGTCTTGCAACACGAACGACTGTACAAATAGCAATAGCCTTAGATCATATAAGTTGTTAACTTCAAAATGGAAGATCATCCTAAAACAGATCACAAAATTAAGCAAACACCACGATGTATCGTGGCATACACCAAGAAGTTCGTTTTAACGAAAACATGCAACGCCACGTAGTCGAGTTAGTAGTGTGGACCGCTTGAGCCGTAAGCGTGCTCTAAAATCAAAAATGTCAAAATCTGGCTAGGGTGGTGGCTTATTTTTTTTTTGTTTAGACTAGGTTAGTTAGTTTTTGATATTATTGGTAGTAATCTCAACATGCCATTCAGCCCTTAGAAAACAAAGTGATAGCCTTAATAACATTTGTAGACATAATGGGTGCCTTTAATAATGCATAGTATAGCGTTGTAAATACTACCAAACCCAGAAATACAGTTCCTTCCCTTTCACTGGTAGATTTATGTGGTTGATATTAATAATCTTTACCTTACATTAGAACTTAGCATACCTATTTTGAACTTGTATCCTAAAATGTAAAACATTACCTATTGTATACTTTTCAATATTGGAACACACCCAACCGGTATCGACGGCTACAGTTCCGAAGTGCTTTGTGGTCGTCTTTCATTTTCGAACATCCTCTTGACGGTTGTCCAAAATATCTTTTGACAATTGACGTGGTCTTCTCTTCTGAGCGCTCAACGAGTATGGAGAGAAAAAAAACAAGTCTCGAAGTTAATATATCATAATTTTTGACAATCAGATCCAATTTTTTCGTATAGATTTATCACGAGATATATTTGCAAGCATTTAGCCATCCATATTTGGTCGTATTATCGGCAATATCGTTCCATAAATGTACTTTATGTAAAGTGAGGTTACATTAAAAAAAAATTACATCCTTGTGTTTCTATATTAGGCAGTTAAATTATTTATAATTTAACTAGGGTTCGTCCTCGGGTTTGAGTGTCTATCCTCTGCCTGGTTTTCCACTATCTAGATAATTTCCCCAGTTTCATTCCTGCCCTTTTGAGACCTTTCTGTCAAAGTGATGCTGATCGTATGTTGTGACGTGCAGCTTCACCTGAAGCAGTAAAGTTCTAATTGAGGCCAGCCAAGTAGCCCTAGGAGTTAAGGAATAGCCACCAACCACTCCCCGTGACTTTAAATTCCGTATGACCATATAAAAAGGACATACAAGTAGACCCTATAATTACATATCTTATTTTTATCAAACTTACCGTGAATTAACTTTTAATCGATTATTATCTTTTATTGTATCTATACCGTTTCTTATCGTTATTTGATTAACTAATACCGACTTTTTTCGTATTGCTAATATCACTGCAATAATTACCTATCTTATTTTCTGTCGAACTTCCCGTTATTTGACTTTTAATCGTTTATTATCTTTTACTCTATCAATTACCGTTGTTTACCGTTATTTTATTGATTGATACAGACTTTCTTCACTATTCTATATGATATTACCTAGGTTAGCCAATGTCTCGCTAACGCTATAGTATGATTTTTTTTATTTCGTATACTTACTTAAACGCTACGCACTTACTGTAACTTGCTGTAAGCCTTATGGCAGTATACTGTCTTACCTAACTCCCACTTTAGATTTTCGTTCAAAAGCAAGTGTCCGAATTGAGCTCATTTTCAATTCCCCTGTAGATTTTCATTGATCATATATTTCTTTCATAGGTTAATTTATTTGATTTAATAGTTCTTTTTAACTATTTATCTGTTCACTGATTTGACCCCTGCCATGGGATTAATTTATAATTGGTTTTTTATTTAGGGGAATAATCCTTATATGGGGCATTCTATGATTATCTGTTACTTAGCCAGAACTTTATAAATTCAGATTTTAGTTAGACAGTACTAATGATTTAGAATTTAAGGAATATACTACCCTAATTTCAATGCTTAAAGATCATTGATATAATATTCATAATAGAAAATATAGCGGTGTCTTCGCCCACATGCTAACTCTATGACCCACACCTATAAATATTAACACCTCTGAGTGAACCAGGCATATAGACCGGTTGTTAAGCAATTAACTAACCGTGTGAAGGCGCCATTACCGGCGCGCGGCGTGTGGAGCGACGCGCCTGGAGTGTGGCGTGCGGAGTGACACGTCGATGCGAATTTTGGTGACCGCGTCAGATTGGCAAGTTTCTTCATTTCAACATGTCCGTTTCTCGAAAACGGATGCTCGGTTGTGCAGCAGCTTGCTATATTTTGTTGGACAGTGATGATTTGATAAAAAAGAAGAAAAGAAAGCGGTACTGGATGGGGTCGCACAACAAAAGTCGATCAAAGTAATTTAGAAAATTACACACTATAGAGAATAATTTTTTCAGTGATTTATTTTTTTAGATACAACGCCACCCGCATGCTGTGAAATTTAAACAGAGAACCTTCTGGTAAATTCTTTAAATTCTGTAGAATGTCCGCAACAGATTTAGATTTTTTCATTAACAAAATTGGGCATCGCAAAATGCGTCGATGAAATATGTAATGCGTTGGTAGAGATATTAGGAGCAGAAAAATAAGATAAAACTCACTAATTATTATGAATGCATTATTTTATTTCTTTATTGCAAAAAAACAGAAAGAAGCATGTCATACTTAATAAAAAACTAAAACTATAATTCTTGCTTTTGGTTTGTCGTTTACTCTAACATCAACTCTAAGTGAGAGATAGAATGGGGAGAAGGCAAAACTTCTGGGGAAGGTTTAGAGTGAGAATTAGAAATAGACGAAAACCCTTTGGATGGTTGTGACTGTTGTGAGTGGGAATGAGGAAATCCTGGGGATCCCTGAGAGTGAAATTGGGGAGGGGGCGAAAGTCCTAGGGAGGGCTGAGGTTGCGATTGGGAAGAAGGAATAAAACCTGAAAGTTGCTCAGGGTGAGAATGGGGAGAGGGCGGATATCTTGGGGATGGATGAAAGTGAGAATGGAGAGAAGGCGAAGATTCTGGGGCGGTTGAGAATTAGCGTAGAGAGAAAGCGGGAATCCTGGAGATAGTTGAGAATGAGAATGGGAAGAAGGCAAAAATCCTGGAGATAGTTGAGAGTTCCAAATTATTGGTTCTGGCTTGTATGGGCTTTGGATGTTCCTTCGTTTGACCACGAAATGTTGTCATTTGAAGAGCTAAATATCAACTGAATTGAAATTTTACTGGCGAAGACATATCGCCGTGTGATTGTATAGACATGCCAGTTCACTCCGCGCGCGGCGCGTTTGCTTTGAAGTGTGTAAAGTTTACCGCTAATCGCTAATTGACGGGATCAGGCACGCCGCCGCGTGAAACTAGTCGCGTCTACCCAATCACATGACGTGTGGCGCGACAGTTGACACTCCGGGCGTGACACTCCATACACCGTGTAATGGCGCCTTTACGATATAAAGAGTCTATAACCAATGCTGCAATAAGAAAAGGAATACCACCATTTCCGTATCAGCGGATAAATGCCAATTTGAAAAATATGGCTATTTTATCAACAATTGGCGAAACAGCACTGACAGCTAGATCAAATAGGGGATGCCCGCAAGAGGGAGTGCTATCGCCTTGACTGTGGGCAATCCCAATGGATGATTAATAGTAAGGAAAACATCCTAAGTTTCCTATTACTTAGGATACGCCGATGACTTTGCAATTATTGCAAAAGGTAGATTCGCAGGTAAAGTGATGGAACTCACAGAACTAGTTCTAAACACTATCGACAAAAACTACACAACCTATAAGAAAGGGTCACAAAATAGATGACTTAAAATACTAGATACATTTCGTCACTGGAACATAGCAACTTTGAAAAAAAAGTAATACAATTTTCGAAAAAACAGCAGCACATTGGGAGCTACGTTGGATATGAGAGCCAGATAAAACTACTCATCTTAACTCCTTTACTCACTAATAATCGGTTTACAGAGCAAAATATAAACTACGAATTCCAAACCACAGATCGTAATTTACTAATGAATGAGACAGACTGCATGACATAACGAAAATCCCACAATTTTACATTACTGTCTACTTCCGAGTGTCAATATTTAGGCGTAAAACTTCGCGAAGATTAACCCGTTATGCGTCAGTAGCCCCTTTACGATATATTGAACTTGAAGTAATTTCTTACAAATCTAAAAAAAATAGAACTAAATAAAACTAACCTAAAACCGATGTCCCGTGTGGTCGCACTTTTCGCAGTATTAGGAGAAAATATTTAATGTTTCGGATATTGGATTTGTTGGACTTCGAGAGACTGGACACCTTGGTTTTCCGCGAACTATATCACAGCTTGTTAGTGAGATTTCAACGGCTGTCTCTCCTACTTTCACGATGAATTTGGGCCAATTGCTAAATAAACTGGACATCTTGTTTTTCCGCGAACTATATCACAGCTTGTTAGTGAAATTTCAACGTCTGTCTGTTAGTGGAGACGAACGTGAATGAGGGCCTGAACTTGTATTATAAATGGTTGTGCTTTAATGTGAACAGTACCGTTAATATGGTCATAAATAAAAAATTGAAAAAATCTGTAATCCTGTTTTCAAATAGAATAACTATGTTTAACTATATATGTTCAACAAGTTAACGTGGAACGCTCAAAGTTGCACCGATTATAGGAATAATAAAAAGGTGTTTCCACCAGTGAATACTTCAGTCACGCTATACAATAGTTTCACAGGACCCCATTATTAATATCTCCTACTATGTTGGGACAATGCAAATAACTACCTTTTAACAAAATTACCAAAGGTGCACAATATGGCTAGAAAAGCACTCTTTCTAACTACCGTCCACCCAGTGGTAGCATATAATATACAGAATATCTGTTTTTACAGATTCCAAAAAAGGTAAAAAACTTATTGTGTCTAAAATAAAATATATACATAAAACCAATGTTAAGTTAAAAGGTAAATGAATGACAAAACTACAGTATACGAATATAATAAAAAGATCAAGATTCTGCATTTTATCGAAGACTACAGGCAATTAATACAATACTAAGGACCATACTAGATGCAGGACATTTTAAAATGTGCCATAATCTTAAAACTTACCTATGAGAGACCTGACTAGAGTGAAAGAAAGATAGTTTTTACTGTTGGTTTTCTCTTATTGTAAGGTTTTCCAGCATAAGCCTTAGTGTCAATATCCTTTTTATACAGATATAAATGATTTAAACAAAAATTATATACCTAGGTAGCTCGTTTTGAAAATTGATGATCGATAAAATTTTATAAAAAGTCTAATAAAATGAAAGTTACGAATATATAAGGTTAGTATTTGGTTTTCCACTCCGATTTATATAGAAGTCCCTAAATTAAGGTTCAATATTTTAAGAGCGTAACATGCGATAAAAAAAACTAAATCCAAAGTTTATATAATCCTGAGTGGAAAATGCTTCCCAAAGGAGATACAACTCCCTACAAAGCGTACTCTGAAGATACCTTTTCCTGCACATTTTCGAAACAGTTTTAAATTAAAATATGAAATTTGAGAAGGTACTTTGACAAAATTTATATGCTAAATCGAATTTTGAATTGCAGAAATTTAATGTGTTAACAAGGGTGTCACAGTTAGTCAGGTGTGCGGTAGCAGGGGGGCGGGGGATAGATAACGTAGCGTGGAGAAATGGAAAATAGTATAAATATATCCCCACAGGACGAAATTTAATTGCCACTTCGCCATCAAACCAAGCAAAAAAAAACACGGTTAACAACAGAAACGAAAAAATTTACCAATCGTTCCTGTCGCTGTGTCCAAGTTGGCTAAAGAAGGCATAAAATAATAAGAACTTAGCATGATACTCCACTGCAAAATCAAACTTCGTATCCCCAAATAGATGAATAACAACATGCTGGGAATAATAAATAAAATAATGCATAATAATTTTCTGAAATTGTAACTTTCTGCCCCAAATATGTCGTGCAGTATTCGGAGGCTATAGCAAATGAAAAAAGAAATTCCAGGAATAAACCTTCTTTCTGGTCGGTAGCAAAGGCAGTAAGTAATAACTTTACAAAAACGTCTCTCCCACCTTCGACGGATGAACGTAGCGTCACGGCGATTACAGCTAAGAAAAAAAAAACAAACATGCTCGCCGAAATGTTTTCACCGCACTCTATTTTAAACGTTCCCCAAGGCAAGGATCTCCCCATCATATCCAACATCAACACTACCATGGCAGAGTTAAGTTTCACCACCGTGATATTCGTAAAATGCTCAAAGAGATAGATACGCAAAAAGCATCAGGACCAATCAGGACCGGATTAAATACCTGTCATCGTATTAACGAACTGCGCCAACGAACTAACACCAATTCTTTTCAGACTTTTTCTCTGTCTTACCGAAAGGAGATATACCCATCCTCTTGGAATGTCGCTCGAGTGCAACCTGTACCAAAAACAGGCAAGAAAACGACGCCATCAAACTATCGTCCAATTGCGTTGCTTCCAATAATCTCTAAAGTAATGGAACGTGTAGTCAATCAGCAACTACTCAAGTACCTCGAAACGAACAGAACAATATAACCAATACGGCTTCCGCAAACAGAGATCGACAGGAGATATATTGGCGTATATCACACATAAATGGAGTAGGGCAATTGAGAACTACAGCCACGTTGCTAACATCGCAAAGTCAGCCTCGCAGAAGCTTGGTGCGCTATTTGGCAACAAAAAACTATGTACACCGCAGCAGCTACTCTTGCTCTACAAAGCGAAAATAAAACCGTGCTTTGAGTATTGCTCACACATCTGGGGTGCCGCACATAAGAACACCCTAGGATTCCATTCAGAAGAGAGATGTGCGTCTCGTCGGCGACCCGGAGTTGACCTGGGATCTGGATAGTCTGGAACATCGCAGACATGTGGCTCAGAATTCCCTGTTTTATAGGGAATTTCCCGGCAGATGCTCCCAGGATTTGCCCCCCCCCCCTCCAAAGAAATCCGCGACGCCACGCCTTAGTTGGAGTGCAGGTTATACAGCTTAGGATCGATCTACGTCAGGTGAGAAGAGGTAATTCGCGAATCCAGCTACCGTTGGGGGCGCTGGCGTTTGTAAACAAACATGGTGGAATGCGAGTAACACCTCCCTGTTTTGTCTTCATTTCTAATGTGAGATTTGCCGATTGTGTGTCGTTTTGGATTTTTGTGTGAATTTTACAGTGATTTTAGGGGAAAATATCGTAGTGTGGTGTCATATTTAATTAATATTGGCAAATAGTACACGGTATTTCAGAGTATTTCTATTTTAAATATATGATACATTAAGCAGGTAGTGAAAATAAACTCTAGTGGAAATAAATATATTGTTCGAGTATAAAATAGTTTTAATCATAGTATATTGTACTTATATGCAGTGTTAGCTAATAAATAAAACTCTTTCTTTGATTAGTTAATTCATTTACTACGATTTAAAAATACACAGTACCTATCCAATAAACTGCAAGCAAACAATATATAGGTAAAACCGTCACCAAAATTTGATAGGGTCACGCTTTTAAATAGAATTTTCTTTCTTCACTATAAAAAAACAACCTATTGTTATGTTGAATATGAAAACTATTTTCCAGATAAATACTTAAAAGCATTAATTCCGTTCTAAAAGCTATAGTAGGCCAAAGCTTGCCTACATATTATTTTTCCTGTAATTGAACATACTATATAAAATTATTGTCATTGCTGTAAACGGCCAATATACAAAAGTTGTTCCAAAATAAAGAACTAGAAGTCCAACTGGTGTAAAAGATAATTAGCAATTTAGTTAAGTTATAGAATACTACTAACCAGTTGGAAACTATGGGATTATTTGCTGCTTACCTCGTATATTGCATAAAGGAGTACCAAATCTCAGCTAGCGAAGACCAAAATACAGAACAGATATAAAAATTTATGGAAAATTTACTTTCATATCATTATCATATTCATTTTCTAAGCCAGTAAATAAAACATATGCAAGAATCAAGACTGACAAAACAAAATTTATTTGTATTAAACAGAAAAATAAACCAGTTCAAGACTTTAATATTACTATAAATGAAGTGAAAATTAAAGAAGTACAGCAAATAAAATATTTAGAAGAATACTTGATAACAACTTAACATACATATTGGGTATATTATATCTAAAACATTACCAATGCTACCTATAATATACAAATGCAGAAATTATCTGTCTTTAAACCAAACAATATTTATGATACCATCTTCCTTTTACATCTTAGATATTTATTACCAATTTAGGGAACTTGCTGCAAGTCTAATCTTAAATTATAATGTATTTGTAAAACAAATTAAGTGGTAGGTATCTAAATATTAGTTAGAATCTCTCTGACACAAAAGTTGTAATTAGTATTCTCGAGGCCAGATCTTTAGAGCACTGATTAGAGAATTATGTATTTATTGTATTGTAATATTGAGTTGCATTAAATAAATGTTTTCCAACTATTCAAATTAAATCTAATAAAAACAACCATTTATTTTACACTAAACTTATTTTATAATGAAAAGCAAAACAAAAAAAAACTAAGAATACCAATCTAAAATTTGTTACTCGAGAGCACTGGAGATTGCAAATTTACCATTCCGCAGATAATTAACATAATGTCATCAAAAACTTGTATTAAACTATTCGGCAGGGGAGTATTTAAAATGTTAAAGATTCGCATTGTTTGATTGACTCTTTCGATATGTACCCTGGCTTTTGAAATTAAAATATTTTCCTTTGATTCGTCCTCTGTAAATTGCTTCTTTTTGTATACAGCTCTTCTTCAACTCCTGCTGCATTTGTTAGTTTAACTTTAATACCACTATTTTGGCTCGGGAAATAGTGGAAATGAATGTTTTGTCCTTTCCCTTTCCTTTTCTGGAATGGCAATCGTAAACACAACAATTTGTTTTATGCTTCGTTTTCGAGCCAGAAGCCATTGTTTTATGTTTGTAGTCACAAAGATATACACTTTTTTCTCCAGTAAACGTTCAAAAGCAACTATAAAATGAAAAACACCAATACACGAGTCTATGAATGCTTTGAAAGATACGATCTCGACGAAAACCACATGTAAAATGGCCAAATGTCGGTCGATGATTACTCGCTTTCTAGGTTCAAATTTTTTCCGCATAGAGGGCGCATTGATTTCTGGAGTTGCCAATAAATAAGGCACTTCGGTCAAATGCTTAATTTACACTATAGCAGATTACTAAAACACATATGTCCTTTCGGTTGAGGTATGGTTTGAATTGTTTATAGGTCTTAGTCCTTGTATTATAATAAAGTTCTTTAAAAGCGGTTATGTTAGGTTTGGATATTTCGTGAAATAATTATTTATGGTTTTTGGCTTATCTTAATTTCACTTAGCACTTTAAGGCACTATGACTGTTTAACTGTAAAACATCACTTGATATAAAATTTAGACAGATCTATTGTAGATTAAACTTTAGTACTTTTTAGGCAGGTATCCTTCAAGAAATACGTTCCTGTGACTGCACCCGAGTTATGTCTGAAGATTAGGATATGTTTAGAGCAGCTACCACGTCCCTGTGGACTGCAGTAGGAGAGCGGAATAGGTTGACTATTAATATCATAAAATCTGCCAACCATTGCATTGCAACTTGAAGGTTCATAATTGCCCGCGCTGTTCGCTCGCATTGTGCATCAAAATAACCATATAATTTTGCATTCTAGCATGTTTTCTTAAAAAAAACTGCAATACTTTTTTCCCTAGAAAAAAAAATGTTTACTTTTTCCCATGGTAACAAATATGATGTTTTTGTACCTGTAAAGAGGGAAGAATACACTTTTTTCCCCGTTCACTGATTTTTTAAAAAATATTTGTAAATTTTTTTTCTTAATCAGTTTCGATAGTATTTAGGAATATCATCTTCAATGTCACTTTTTCAGGTTAGGGAATCTCACCTTAAAAAACATTTTTCGAATTATGTTTATCGTAGCTTACGCTGAAAAAAAAATAGTTTCAGGACGCCCAGTATAATCCTAGAACCTAAATTATTAGGAATTTAACCTATTTGTTTGCATACAAAAAAAATTGAGTGAGTCTCCTAGTACTCGAGACGCTGATGTGTAAACATGTCCTATATCGACATCATCGACATGAAAATCTAGTGCCACCTTAGGCCGCGTAACGCCTGAATATAAGCAACCACTTATTTGGAATTGGTTTCCTATATTCTGGCGTTAGAAAGAATACGTTTTACACTAACGGCTACAAACAGCCTGCAAAACACATTCCCGTCACAGATACCGCCTGACGTGCATTGTTTAATGTTTACATTTGTAACTTTTGCATTTTGCATCACTGTGGAACTCACTTCCAGGACATCTGTTTCCCACTAATTACAACCTACAAATACTCAAGAACCGTGTCATTCAACATCTTCGCACACACACCGCTCGTCGAGCGCCATAGGATCTCCCTTTAGGGTGTGTGCCACTGCAATAAAAAAAAAATAAAAAATTAGAATGTCTAATATTGCACTTCATGCATAGCCCTCCGCTCGCAGGGGCGCAATGAACACACACTAACCAATACTAACCCAAGGCATGCTCAAAATCAAGGAAAACTCTTTACAAATATAACCTCAAGAAAATAAAAATAGGATTACAACTAACCATAAAAATCGACGCGAGCGAAGCCGCGGGTAAAAGCTAAAAGTGTTCTATGTCCTTTACTATACTCTTGAAAATATCTGTACACAATTTCATGATGATCGGTTAAGTAGTTTACGCGTGGAAACTAGGATTAAAACTAACCGTAATAATCAACGCGAGTGAACCCGCGGGTAAAAGCTAAAAGTGTCCTATGTCCTTTACTATACCCTTGAAAATATTTGTACAAAATTCAATGATGATCGGTTAATTAGTTTACGCGTGGAAAATAGGATTAAAAATAACCGTAAAAATCAACGCGAGCGAAGCCGCGGGTAAAAGCTAAAACTGTCCTATGTCCTTTACTATACTCTTGAAAATATCTGTACAAAATTTCATGATGATCGGTTGAGCAATTTATGCGTGAAAGCGTAAGAAACAAACAAACACATTCGCATTTATAATATATTAGTTATTCACATTTATAATATTAGTCAGTATTCTTTAATAATACTTACTGGCAGTTTCAATCGAAGTGGAATCATTCACTGCACAAATTCGATACGAAAAAGTATTGCCACCAGGAATAACATCTGCCTATGGAAACAGCTTATTCACTACCAGCTAGTCATCTTGGGGAGGCATCCTTTGGTTTGGGAAAGTCAATAACCAAATCTGGCAAGAAGAGGGCCATGACTCAATATTAAACGCCTGGGCATCTGAATAATACTTTTGACAGTTCGTTTAATTTAAAACATGCTTTTTGATGTGTATACATCCTACGCGGCGGTATGAGGGTAAATCTCGGCAAATGGGGCGAAATATGTAAACCTATGTGACATTACTACCTGTGCGCGTTGAGGAGCAAGCTAATCCAGGACGGCCGCGATTGCAACGACTCAAATGGCGCTTCTAAAAAGCTGGCCGCTAGGGCGATATTAGGTTTTCATTATATTATATTCGCAGTGTATTTGGATCCATAGCACAGCTTATTTTTAATAGACGGTTGTATTTAAGAAGAGGGAAGAGGGCCACGACAAATTCGCTATTGTCCTAAAAAAATAGGAAATTTCGGATTTGTATACAATTTTGCCATTTAAAATCGTTTTTAAACGGATTTTAGGCGATAAAAAAGTATATTTTATATTAAACGAACTGTCAAAAGTATTATTCAGATGCTCAGACGTTTAAAACAATATTGAGTCATGGCCGTTTTTAAAATTTGCAAAATTTGGTTATTGACTTTTCCAAATCAAAGGATGTCGCCCCAAGATTACTAGCTGGTAGTGAATAAGCTGTGTCCATGTTGATGCTATTCCTGTTGGCATTAGATTTTCGTGTCGAATTAGTGCAGTGAATGAATCCACTCCGATTGAAGCTGCCAGTAAGTATTATTAAAGAATCCTCATATTATAAATGGGAATAACTAATATTATAAATGCGAATGTGTTTGTTTTTTTCTTACGCTTTCAAGCATAAACTACTCAACTGATCATCTTGAAATTTTGTACAGATATTTTCAAGCAGTATAGTAAAGGTCATAGGACACTCTTTAGCTTTTATCCGCGGCTTCATTTGCGTTGATTATTACGGTTAGTTTTAATCCTATTTTCGACGCGTAAACTACTTAATCGATAATCATTAAATTTTGTACAGATAATTTCAAGAGTATAGTAAAGGATATAGGATACCTTTAGCTTTTACCCGCGGCTTTTAATCCTATTTGTTTTCTTGAGGTTATATTTGTAAAAAGATTTTTCCTTGATTTTGAGCATGCCTTGGGTTAGTTTTTGTTCGTTGCGCCCTATGCGTGGAGTGTAATATTAGACATCTAATGCAAATGTTACAAATGTAAACATTAAACAACGCACATCAGGCGGTATCTGTGACGGGAATGTGTTTTGCAGGCTGTCTGTAACCGTCAGTGTAAAACATGTTCTTTCTAACGTCAGAATAGACAACCAATTCCA
The DNA here is from genome assembly GCA_016904865.1 of Pissodes strobi. NCBI lineage: Eukaryota > Metazoa > Arthropoda > Insecta > Coleoptera > Curculionidae > Pissodes > Pissodes strobi. The sequence continues at coordinate 14,671 of MU187228.1, read as the reverse complement.
AATAAGTAGTTGCCTATATGCAGGCGTCACGCAGCCTAAAATGGCATTAGATTTTCATGTCGATGATGTCGATATAGGATATGTTTACACATGTCTCGAGTACTAGCAGACTCGCTCAATTTTTTTTATCCTCTAAAATCTGTTTAAAACGATTTTAAATTACAAAATTGCATAAAAAATCGAAATTTCCGAACTTTTTAGGACGATAGCCGTGGCTTCGGACGAATTTGTCGTGGATTTTGAAGCGAAAATTCATTTTAAATTCAACCGATTATTAAAAATAAACTGTGCTATGGATCCAAATACACTACGAATATAATATAATGAAAATCTAATACTGCCCTAGAGGCTAGCTTTTTAGAAGCGCTATTTGAGACGTTGCCTCGCGGCCACCCTCGATTAGCTTGCTCCTTAATGCGCACGGGTTATAATGTCACATCGGTTTACACATTCCGTCCCCACATTTTCGTCCCATTTGCCGAAATTTACCCTCATACCGCCGCGTAAGATGTTTACACATCAAAAACTATAAATGTCAAAAAATTAACATCATGGTTTTTATTACTCAACAGAATATACAGGATGATTCCTAAATACGGTCCGCAATATCACGGTGCAACTCCTCATGGCACCATTTTCTGCAAAATATCGTGTGTGCAAAAATATGCTTTTTTAATAATTTCTTAATGGCTTGCAACATTTTACAGGCGTTTTGAGTTAATAAAGAAGCGTGATTTTAGTTTTCTGTTCTTAAAGGTGTAAAGTGTGGCAAGTATAACTGGAACAGCGGAAAGAATGCGGACAAAAAATTGGCGACGTTGTCGAGTAACTTTAATATTTTTAAAGAATTAATATTTATACCTATTATTTAGATAAACACATAATTTAACATACTCATTAACTCATTAAAAATAAAAAGTAAGATCCTGGAACTTTACTATTACTTCAACTTTAATTCATAATCTATTTTACACCAATTTAAATAAATTTGCGACATTTATATCTATTTGCCCGATACATCCGGCAACAGGTGCGTCAAGTTCTCCTCGTCCTCGTGACAAAGTGCATCAAGGCGATTGGCTCCAAGCCTATTTTCCTTTCTTCGCTCCTCAAACGTCGCTGTTCCAAATAAGTTTGCCACACTTTAGTTAGTGGTGACTCTCGCTCCCTCAGCTTTCATTCCACAAAAATAACAGGACATCGGTATATTTTAGACTAGATATATACAGTGATTCTAAAGAACGGTGTGCGCTTAAAACCACACTACAGAAGTGAAAACTGCAACAATGCGAGGGTAATATTAAGAAATACAAGTAGCTTTTTGTGTTCTATATTCCGAAATTACTTGTCACATCTTTGACGTTTAAAGTTAAATTTTACCTCGACTTCTCTCATAAAACTGCTGAAAAAATCCAAATTCTTCGATCCTGGCTCATTTCCAATCTTCAAATTGCTTTAAATGAGATTTGAGGCAAATAAATCCCCTTACTTACCACAAATTTTACCTTGAAATCTGCCACAAATAACTGTAACCAAAAAAGTGCTTAGATTTTCCAATACTGGATCCATTTTCCCAGCTTCAAATTGTTTTCAATTGGATTTCAGGCAAATTAGGACATCTAACTTTAAATATTTTAACATAAAAGTCATGGCAATATATTTGAAAACGTATTCCTTCAAATTTACCATAATACATCAAAAGCTAATCTAGCTATTCATATTGGTAAAATTGCCGAAATATTGAAAGCTTTGGAAATTTTTAGCAATTTTCTGCCCAGAATATTGCCATATAAATTTCCTATAGCAGAGATTACATGGTTTGCGAATCTAAGATTGATTTCTTGAAAATAGCTATATGTTGGTTGGTACGCTCTTTAATGCACAAAAGTTTGGTTGCTCCAAATTATTCGGTTTGCAGTAATAAAATATTAAATGCTGATGTGTCATGTCTAAACTGGGGATGGCGAAAACTTTAAATTAAACTTGTTGACCCTATATAAAAGGGATTATTATTTCCAAAATGTCCCGAAATTAACCCAAACTAATCAACTTCTTTAAAAAAAAATACATTTCGAGCAACAAAATAAAAAAATCTTAATTTTTTGAACATCTTACGCGGCGGTATGAGAGTAAATCTCGGCTTATGGGACGGAAATGGGGGGACGGAAATGTGGGGACGGAATGTGTGAACCGATTGTGACATTATAAGCCGTGCGCATTGAGGAGCAAGCTAATCCAGGATGGCCGTGAAGGATTTTTATACAATTTTGCCATTTTAGACGATTAAAAAGCATATTTTAAATTAAACGAACCGTCAAAAGGTATTATCCAGATGCCCAGACTTTTAAAACAATATTCAGTCATGGCCCTCTTATAAAATTTGCAAGGTTTGGTTTTTTTTTAATGGACGGTTGAATTTAAAATGAATTTTTGCATCAAAATCCACGACAAATTCGTCCGAAGCCTAAAAAAGTCCGAATCTTCGGATATTTATACAATTTTGCCATTTAAAATCGTTTTAAACGGATTTTAGATGATAAAAAGCATATTATTATTTTAAATTAAACGAACTGTCAAAAGTATTATTCAGATGCCCAGACGTTTAAAACAATATTGAGTCATAGCCCTCTTCTTAAATTTGCCAAATTTGGTTATTGACTTTCCCAAATCAAAGGATGTCGGCCCAAGATGAGTAGCTGGTAGTGAATAAGCTGTGTAGATTTTCGTGTCGAATTTGTTAGTGAATTAATCCACTCCGACACTGCCAGTAAGTATTATTAAAGAATCCTAACTAATGTTATAAATGCGTATGTGTTTGTTTGTTTGTTTCTTACGCTTTTACACATAGACTGTTCCGATCATCATGAAACTTTGTACAGATATTTTCAAGACTATAGTTAAGAAAATAGGGCACTTTTAGCTTTTACCCGCAGCTTCGATCGAGTTAATTTTTACGGTTAGTTTTAATCCTATTTTTAATTTTCTTGAGGTTATATTTGTAAAAAGTATTTTTCTTGATTTTGGGCATGCCTTGGGTTAGTTTTTGTTCGTTGCGCCCCTGTAGTGAGCGAAGCGAGCGGAGGGCTATGCGTGAAGTGTAATATTAGACATTCTAATGTAAACGATACAAATATAACGCACGTCAGGCGGTATCTGTGACGGGAATATGTTTTGCAGGCTGTCTTTAATCGTTAGTGTAAAACGTGTTTTTTCTAATGCCAGGCAACCAACTCCAAATAAGTGGTTGCCTATATTCAGGCGTCACGCGGCCTAAGGTGGCATTAGATTTTCATGTCGATGATGTCGATATAGGATATGTTTACACATCAGTGTCTCGAGTACTAGCAGACTCGCTCATTTTTTTAAACCTAGAAATCGATATTTTTACTTTTTCCCTGAAAAGTCCATTTTCCCACATTGTCGAAAAGAGAACTATTTAAAGAGTTACGCCTCTAGAGATTCCCTATCGAACTGTCGTCTCAGTTTTTTTCGAGCCTCGCGAGTCTGTCGGTGCCAGAACGATCTAAAGTGAACCCTGTTTCAAAAAACATACACGCCAAAAAATACTTGCCATTTTCCTATTCTCACCAATTTCAATAGGAGGAGGAGGAAAATATACAGGTATGTTACCTGTATATTTTCCAGCCATTCCAAAGTTTTTATTTGTTACAATTTTTAAATACTTATTTCACTCGACAAATAATCGTGATATTCCCAATTGAATTGCATGCAGAGATAGAAAATCCATATAAGTAATTTGTGAATTTTCAATCTTTTCTGTCAGTATTTTTCACTAATTAACGACTTTGAATTTGTTCTAATTTAAAATGGAATATTATGAAACTTCTCACTTATATAGTAAATATATATCGAATCCATTCGACAAGTGTAGAAAAGTTTCCCTTATTTTGAAAGTTTTCAGACCTTTTCATTTTCCTGCAATATGGCAAGATTGAAAACTAATTTTTTACCCCAATGGGCAAAATGACGTATCTAGCCACAGTTCTTCTCTGAAATGTCTTATATAGAAAATCAATTCAAAAATTTTGAAACATTTTTAATTTCTGGAAAATCATCAAGTGCATTTCCAGCAAACTACATAAAAAACTCTTCAAACTCTATTTGAAAAATAGTACTTGCTCATATGAAAGTGACTAATATCTAAAGAAAGATTTGAAAACACGTTGAGCGATTTTTGAAATGAAAATTCCTTTTCAAAAGTTTGCTCGGATATATGATAACTGAATGAGAACCGAGAATTGGAAAATGCGACTTTTTTGGGAGGCGAGTGTATTTTTGAGGAATTTGGCTCATTCTAGCGTCGAAAAAATAGAGAGGATCGAACCGAGAAAAACCGAGACGACGCGACGCGACAGTTCCATAGGGAATTTAAAGGAGAAAAACTCTATAAGCTTCTCGCGTAACTGTCAGAAAAATGGACTTTTGAGGGAAAATGTAAAAACATCGATTGATATGGCACGAAATTAATGTTTCAATTTTTTGTTTTCGAGAAAACAATTTTTTTTTATCAGTTGACGTCAAAAACTGTACAAGAAGACACTTTAGAAATTATGATGCCTTTTATACAGGATGAGCTAGTTGAATTTAAACGTTTCACTATTTCGAAGTTTGACACGACACATCGCCAGATAATCTTTTATTACTAGAAAACCAAATAAACTTGAGCAATCAAACTTCTGTACGTTAAGGAGGAGGGCAACGTACAAAAATATCACATCGATACGGTTGGAAATGCAGTATTTCAATATGAAAAATCTAATTTAATCGTACAAACAGCTATTTTCCAAAAAAATAATCTCAGATTTGTAAGTCTCGATATCTTTACTAGAAGAAATATACCTATGCGATAAAAAGAAATATAAAATATATTTATAGAGAATTTTACGCATATTTCGAGAATCCATTAGAAATTTTTATTCAAATTCTTCAGTACCCAAGTCCGATGTATTTTTCAGCAAATGATTATAATATAAACATTTTACTCTAATTTTCAAAATAATTATTCTCCTAAAATAAATCAGAAACTTGCCAAATATATATTCAAGGGTCGTTTTTGAGTATTTTTTTCCTTTGAAATTTAAAACTTTTTTCTATCATTTTTTTCCAATAATTGATGACTTTAAATTTACTAATAAAATGGAAAATTATGAAGTTTGACACCTATAGAGTCAAAGTACATTTGAAATTTGAAAAATACATTCGACAAGTTTGAAAAAAATTTTCATATTATGAAGGTTTTCAGTCTTTTGCATTTTCGAAACCTTTCTGCGCCCTAATGGGCAAAATTACTTATCTATCCATACTTATACTTGTTTATATAATAAATCAACTCAAGAATTATGAAACAATTTTAGTTTCTGCAGAAACATCAAATATCGTGCCTTGTGCATTTTCCAGCAAACTATACAAATCGATCTCTTCAAGCTCTATTTAAAAAAATTATATTTGATCAAAAAATCTGAAACTGACTATTATCTAGGGATATATTTGAAAACGCGTTGTATGATTTTGAGTAAAAATATAATCGGAAATGCGACTTTTGGGTCGTTCTAGCGCCGAAAATGTAACGAGGATCGGAAAAACCTGGACGACGCGACAGTTCGATAGACAATTTATGGGAGAAAAACTCTCTATAACTTCTCTCGTTCGAAAGTCTCATGAAAATAGACTTTTGAGGGAAAATGTAAAAACGTCAATTTATAGGGCAAAAAGATTTTTTTATTATTAGAAAAGCTGAGCACCGCAAAAACCAACAACATACTTTAGAAATGGCGATGATTTTTAGACAGAGTAAGCTAGTTGAATTTAATTAATAAACCGTACAAGAAGATAATTTAGAAATGATTATGCTTTTTATACAGAATGAGCTAGTTGAATTTAAGCTTTTCGCTTGACACCACACCTCTCCAGATAATCTTTTATTACTAGAAAACCAAATAATTAGGAGCAATACAACTTCTGTATATTAAGGACGAGGACAAGCATTCAACATACCAAAAATCGCATCGATACAATTGAAAATGTAGAATTGGCGATCTTTTTGATTTTCAGTTTGAAAAATATAATTTTATCGCCAACGCATAGCTATTTTCAAAAAAAAAATAATCCCAGATGCGTAAGTCTCGATATCTCTGCTAGAAGGAGTATATGGCTGCTATAAAAAAGAAATATCGAATCTACTTATGGAGAATTTTAACTTTTTTTTCAAAAATTCATTAGAAACTTTTTTTTTTAATTCTCCTATAATCAAGTCCCGTGTATTCTCCAGATAATAATAATAATAGAAACAATTTTACTCTGATTTTGAAAATAATAATATTCCTAAAAGAAATCAGAAACTTGCGAAATATATAATCAATAGAGGTTTTTAAGCAATTTCCTTTTTCTTAATTTTGTTTCTATCAGTATTTCCAATAATTGACGATTTTAAATAAATGTATTAATAAAATGGAAAAATGTAAAGCCTGCCACCTGCTGGTCAAATTTAAGTAAATTTGAAAAATTGCAGTTGACCAGAAACGAAAACTTTCTTCCCCCTAATGGGAAAAATGACATGTATCCGTAGTTTCTCTGAAATTTTTATATAGGAAATTAATTCAAGATTTTTTAAACCATTTTAATTTCTGCAGAAACACCAAATATCGTCCCCCTGTGCATTTTCCAGTAAACGATAACAATCGATACCTCTTCAAGCTCTACATGAAAAAAAAATATATTTCTTAAAACCATCTGAAACTGACTGATAATTTTGCTCAGATATAAAATATCTATCGAAAAAAGGTATTAATTCTCATTTTGGCGAGAATCGAAAAATGCGACCTTTTTGGGGCGCCTATATTTTTGAGAAATTTGGGTCCTTCGAACCCTGAAAAAGTAAAAAGAATCCAAAAAACCGAGAGACTGTTCGATAGAGAATTTATAGAGGAAAAATTCTTTATAAGCTTCTCTCGTTCGAAAATGTCAGGAAAAGGACTTTCGAGGGAAAATGTTAAAACATTGATTTATAAGGCTAAAAAATGGTCTTTTAATTTTAATTTTAGGATTTTTTTTTGCTAAAAAAGCTGACCACTTGATGCCAACAACCGTAGAACAAGAGATTTTAAAAACGATGATGATTTTTATGAAGAGTGACCTAGTGGAATTTAAAATTTTCGCTATTTCGAATTTTGACACGACACGTCATTGCATAATCTTTTATTACTTGAAAACCAAATAATCTGGAGCAATCAAACTTCCCTAGGGTACATTAAGGAGAAGCGCAAGGAGTACGACATACCAAAAAATCGCAGCGATACGATTGAAAATGCCGATCTTTTTGATTTTCAGTTTGGGTTAGTTTGGGATAGTGCCAGCCATGATACTTGTATCATGAGTGCCAGCTAACGCATAACTATTTAAAAAAAAAACTATCCCAGATTTGTTAACCTCCACATCTCTGCTAAAAGAAGTATATCTCTGCTATAAGAAAGAAATATCGAAGATGCTTATTGAGAATTTAACGCAGATTTAGAAAATCCATTATAAACCTATTTTTTCAAAATCTTCATCAGTTTGTCGGCCCGATGTATTTTCCAGCAAATGAAACATTATTATTTTGATTTTGATAATCATAATTTTCCTAAAATAAACCAGAAACTTGCCAAATATATACTCAAGAGAGGTTTTCGAAAAATTTTCGTCTTCTTCGAAATTATCAATTTTCGTATTAAAAATGCTAATTTTACACTACTATAAGATTGCGTCTCATTATTAACTCTAAACTCCTGTAACATTTTAAGAATATTGCAACAATCGTAAACAAATATCATTTCGAAAAATATGTTTTCTTAATTTTTGATACCCTGTAAATCGGAAATTAGGTACCTATTTACAGACACACCTGCGAGTGATATTTGCTACCGAATATTAAATATTGTAAAATTCCGACTTCGAAGTACGAATTCCATTAAGTCAGGATATAAAGTTGCCAACTGATTATACGAATTAAAGTTAATTGAATCTTCCGAGCGAAAGCCACGCCACTGCCAAATATCCCATTTCAATATTTTATTGTCTACGAACCACCCTACATCAGTAATGCAACCCTATAGAGAGAACAAAAGAGGATGCCGTTGTCCTGGCAACGGGGAGTTTCTGTTTAACTTCTTCAAAGTGCTGCCGCTGAACGGAATTTAATTTAACTAACGTTAACGGGCAACTGCACGGAACTAATTCATTCGAGGATGTTGAGTACTTGACAGGACTTCCTTTGTTGTGGGAAATTACTCGCTTATTTTCTTTAAGCGTTCAACAGGGCTGTTTCCTCGTTTATTGATGCCTTTTTGCTTTTCTTATTTTAAACGATTAAC
>MU187227.1:144013-158438 GCA_016904865.1 Pissodes strobi | reverse complement strand
TTTATGTTTGAATAAGTTAATTAGAATGTGTGGTTTTCTTATTTAGGTACTCTTATTTTTAGAAATATAAAAACGTATTTTTAATAAAAGTTGTAAAGAATCAAATGTGTCACCTACAGCGAAAACGAGAGTTTTGTTAAGGGTGGAAATTCTTTTTATTTTTAGAAAACATTATAGGAAGGTATATCGCTTGGATAACCATCTCTACTATTTCTCGATAAGGCCGAACCTGACTAGTTTCATGACAGTAGCAGCTAAATTGTCATTTAAGGTATTTAGATTAATGACAATCGGACAATTTTAACGTGTTTACAGAATTCTCTGTTTATTAATCTAAAAAGATGGGAAAAACAGGAGAATTGGTTGCTATTGATTTACGTAGTCAATTGTTTCTTCAGTGGCCGAAAAGTTTTCCTAAAGCGAGGAAGTAGCTCCCTGAAAGTACATTTAATTTTGAGATGAAATAGGTTGTATGCTGATTCAAACCTTCGGGAGTTGAGGGCAGTTGTTACACTAGAAAGTTGAATTCTACCAACGGCTGAAATGGCGATTATCCCATAGTTTCTATAAGCTATCCAGGAAGGTTTTGGTGAACCCGAGTTATGGGTAAGTTGTTTTAAGTTGTTTGTGAATGTAAAATTCTAATTAGTTTCTGAAGCCGAGTTCGGCATTCGTTATTGGTAATATTTCATATTAAGCTGTTTTGATGGATTAATTTTCGTTTTAGGGTTCCAGTTTCGGATTCCCCGTAGAGTAGCATAGAACCTTTTGAAACCTTACAAACTAGGCTACTCCTTACTTTTTTTTTGAACGCAGCAGATTATGTCAAATGTCAGAATTAGGACCATTTTCTAGCTGGTTGCTTGACAGTAACAACTCCGGGGACAGTTTTTTAGAATAATATGGAAATTCTTTATCTGGTTTACGAGATGTCAATAAACACAGATAAGTGACAATTATAATTTGCCATTAGTGATTTGTAGAATTTTTGCATCACCGTAAAGACTTACTAATTATCAGAATTCAGCAACATAACTAGTATTTTTTTACAGCTTGAATAATTACCATAGTATTTATTTTCGAATATCTCAAACACTAGGGTTTAGATAGTAACCATTTGTGAAGTGAATCTACGCTGGCATAGTTACATTAGTTTACTATCTCGAGTACTAGATTTTTGAATATTTCCTAGTGCATTTTATAACCGAGGAATTTATCTATTTTCCTTTTCTTTTTTTGGCGATAATATCAAAATCGTAACATAGCATTTGTTTGGCTTTTTTTAGGAACTTGCAACTTGGGCTTACGGAGAGGCTATTCTATCCGAGATGAATTAACATAGAATAGTTTGTGTGGTAATGTCCGGTAAAGTTATCGCCGTCTAGGTTGCAGGGTTCGGACAGAGCGATACGTTGAGGTTAACGTTTTAAAATTACAATTTTTATGACACATTTTAAAATTCTAATCTAGACTATCAATTTGACAAGAGGGTGTGTTTAGTTAATCAGAAATCTGTGACATTACGAAAATTTTACTACGGGGTAGCTGGTTCTCTCGTCTTAGGGAGATTTTTTATAAGGCTAGAGGAGCTTATTTTTTTTTTTTTTAATTAAAAGTACTGGCCTCAATTCTGATGTTATTTTATTTGAATGAGATAATCTAGAACTGGTCTGATAACAGAGCCACAGGTAACGTTAAATATGACAGGTAATTATTTTCATATACGATGCTAGAGTTTGAACTCATCTCTTTTCATTTCCAAGTTTTTTTTAAACTGTGTCCGTAAAAATAACGATAGGGCTTTGCCAACAAAACTAAACTTGGTGGCGTCCAACTTCGACTTTGACTTTAACCTATCTTGATTTATTTTCATATCCTTATACACCATTTGGATCTTGTTTAGTGGAGAAATATATACATCGGACCCACCTGAGCTGAGCTAATGTAGGTGGTTTTCAGACGGTGCTGGAGGAAGATATTGGGGATATTCTTGAGTAAGTTCTGACGGATAAGAAGTTTACTGGTGGCCATACAACATAGTACTTTACTTGATTGTAATATTCTTATCGCCTAATTTTTAATTTGGTAACAAATTGTCGTCCACCGCCATCTGTTGAGAATAATATTCTGGAGAGCATAAAAAACGTTAGTAACCTAATAAATAAACGTTAGTAACCTAATAACTTTATTTTGTATAAATATTTAGTTCCATTTAAAAACGTAATTTTTTGAATTTGGCTTTAAGCGAGACCTTGTCTCTAAGACTATGAGCTCTACACCAGGTGACGCTACAACAAAGAAGTGTTCTTTTCAAGGCGAGCTATTCTTGTATAAAACAACAATTAGGTAATTCCCTATTTTTCCAACACTGAAGCACATCTTCTTCGTCGAGAATAGACCTAGAGTTCCTAACTCATTTTCTTACTTCTCCTTAATATTTTAAAAGCAATTATGTTGATGAAATGTCATTCAACAAATGCAGTAAAAATTTAAGTCCAACTAAATAAGTATACGTTAAATAGGTTTACATCCGAAATCATGTATGAAACTAACTCTACCTGGCCAGCCGAGCCAAATCCTGATGGTTAGGACGAGGCAATTCTGCAAATTCATAACCCCGTAGTAATGCATTGTGTCAGACAAAGGGGCCCTTGTAACGCGACGTTCTAGGTGTTCCCAGTTGTACAACGAACGGGTGCGCTCTTGCCGTCTGTCGCGACTGTCTGGCAGGCGTTGCTGAGGGCGGGATGATGCGGGCCAAATCCTGGGAACATCTGCCGTGAAAATATCTGTAAAACAGGGATATCTCTGCCACATGGGGGGGCAAAAACGTATCGGAATAGGTGAATTTTGGCGGCTAACTAAAATTAGCCGAAAACATAAATTGGTTATAACGTATCGGAACCGGAAAGTAAACGAAAGTTAATTCAATGAATAACCAAGAGCAACTAAAGCACCAAAACGTATCGGAACAGATTAAAAATATTGAATTAAGTTAAAACTAACCCAAATTAACCGAATTTTGGCGACTACCCAAAGCTAATCAAAAGCACCAAAAAAGCTAAAACATATTGGAACAGATTAAAAATAAGAAAGTAAGTTAAAACTAATTTAAGTTAACCGAATTTTGGCCACTAACTAAAATTAACCAAAAACATTAAAATTGGTTATAACCTATCGGAACCCTTTCAAATGACTAGAATAAATTTAAAACTAACTAAAGCTTACCGGAAGCTGATTGAATGACCAACCAAAACTAATCAAAAGTAAATAAAAGCACCAAAACGTATGAGAACGTATCGGAATAGGTTACAAAAATTAAAGTAAATTAAAACTAACCAAAACTAGTCGAATTTTGTCGACTAACCAAAACTAACTAAAAACATTTAAAAACATTAAATTTGATTGTAACGTATAAACCAAGCACCATAACGGGCTAAAACGAATCGGAACAAGTTAAAAATATTACAATTAATATTAATGTTAAAAAATTTTTTTTTAATTGAATATTGAATCTTATATCTTGGGAACATAATTTTTGCCACCTTATTTGATTTTAGTAAAATGCTTTTTCTAGTAAAGGATTCATAGAAAATCAATCAAGAATCCACTTTTTTTCTAAAAGTGACAATAATTGCAATAAGCATTTTGCAAAGAAAAGTTCCTACAGCTTATGGTAATGGTTTTACCTATAGCATCTCTAGTGACTCAGTTCGACTATAGCAGAGTAATTATAGTAAACTGAGGGTGTAGTGTCTAGTGACCGTTTTTGCTAACCTCTGTCTCTCTCGACGGCTATTTCCTATTGTTTTGCCATCGAAATGTTCCCGAACCTCTAATGCAGTTCAGAATTTCAGCCAGAGCTGAGGTTATACAAATAATTTCTTGCAATGCTTGCGGTATCAAATATGTTATGGCAGGCGACAATTATATTGAAATTCAAGCAAATGTGGAAGGACTTTCTTACCTTTCAAGGTGAGACTTTTCTCTCACCTTGGAAGATAGGTACTACTTGATCCTACAGTGTCTCGTGACAATGCCGATCAAACCGCTGAGACCCTTTCTTCTCTTCTTCACGTCTTCTAGCGATCCGAACATTATTCTAACCTGTACCACCCTTTGTAGTTGAAGGTCACAGCATATGATGGCCTTGATAAAGTGTTTCCTAGTGAAGCCAAGGAGTTTATTTAGATTGGATATCGGCCCTTTTGGCTCCTTGACGTGCATAATCATCCGGCCTTCATGGCCTAGGGTATAGTTATTCCAGGGCATCTACACTGACTTCGTGACGCGACGTTCAAGCTATCCTGATATAGAGAAAAATTTGCATTTTATTTAAATCACATGTTTTAAATCTGGCAGGTTAATGGGCGTTTTCATTAAAATGGTAATAAATGAAATATCACTAGAAAGGTAACCCTACCAAAATGTAAACGTACCTATATAAATGATATGAGAATCGATCATAAGTATCGCTTCGAATGAAACTGCGGCAGTATTCTAATTGAAATTGACATATTCCATTTTTATCCCAAGCAAGTAGCGAGATAACCTCTTTATTGTATGCCATGTCTATACAGGCGTATTGCTTACGCTCCATGAAATTAATTATTATTTTTTCATATATATATGATAATTTTATTATTTTAATTTGTAATTTATGCTGTATATACCATAATGATCGCAGAAAATGTCAAATAAAGAAAAATTAAATCTTTAATGATCATTTTTGGCCCCGGTAGTCAGTTTTAGAGGATAAACCTTCTATTGCGTAGTGTTTCTATGGTCAATTGCAATTACCTTTTGCAAAAAATATATGCTAATTTTCTGACTGATCGATCGAAAATTAGATAAGTTGTATGCCCAGTTTAATATCTTCAATATATATTCAACTTCTGATGACTGTTAGTAAGATAAAAAATTAATCGCTGTGTTGGAAATTCATGTTTATTTACTCCAACTCAAAGCCATTAAAAATTAACGATATTCAAAATGCTGCTACGTACATTTCATTCAGATTTTAGTAGAAAATAATGACGTCTCATTTGGCCCGTACCTTCACCTCGTGAGTGAACGAAATCAAATCAAGTCCGGATTCGCGTTTGAAATCCATAATTCTGTATAATTGACGAGCGAGAGTTTCGACGAAATCGCCTGGCGAATAAACAGTCCATTTCCGGAACACCCGATGACATTAAAATTCAATTGGGACGAAGCGTAGTGTAAAACTGACGATGCCGCCCTCTTTAAATACAGAGTCGGGCATTGCGAGAACTGTTGAATTCGAATTTGTTTTTATCTGATTCTCCTCGGTGTTGATGTGAAAACGGCATCAGCTAGTATTTATATGCAGACAGTTTATATGCATGGAAGTAATATCTAAGAGTGGAAGTTAAAATTTGTCAAATTTGATTAACACTTTGAAATAAATGACCTCGAGTAAGGATGAATTGTTTTATTTTGTCAACCACTTATAATTCAATCGTTTCTATATTAAATTTAATATTGCAAAGAATAACTGATTTCTCCCTGTGTAAATCTAATGATAGAGACCTGATTTGCTACAGGAGATATAGCAAATCGGCTTTTTACCCAATTGTGCAGTAGAGTTATCACAAATACTTCAAATAACTTGTGTTCTTATAATAAGGGAACTAATTAACCATAACTTATTTGGTTTATATTCACGAAAAGCCATTCCAGGAAATGGAGGGCTCTGAAGATGAGAGTAACCTATATATAAAATCTGCTGATTTTAGAGGCGGCAGAAATAGTGAGCTAAATATGAAAAATTTTGGATTCGCTTACAAGATCAGATAATCTGAAAAAGCGTATGGCACGATGGTCTACTACACAAATTCTTTATCGAAATTGAATAACCACTACATTTAGTAGCGCTCGTCGGGTCATATCTAGCCCTGGTAAAAATCGCGAAGTCGATCTCGTCCACGACGCGCGCCAATTAAAGCTGGAGTTCCGCAGGGAACAGAACAATCTCTTCAGCTATTCATAGCTGCCTTCCAACCCACCCTGACTCATCCAAGGCATTATACGCAGACCACATTGCGTTTTATTCTACCGCCCCGCATGCACAGAGAGCCATCGACAACTTGAAGCGATACATGGATACATGGAACGTGTAAGCAGACCCCCTGCACTATTAGACTCTAGCGACAGCAGCGGACAGTTCCATCCGTCCGTACGGTCCTCCCTCCCACCCTTCCTCCCTTACGTTGACTTCCATGTGTTCGCGATGCGACCAGTTGTTTGTAAGTCCGCAGATGATCTACGGATCTGCATGGTTAACTTCGGCGACCCGGGTTCAAATCGACATGGCCTCTAGAAGGATCCAATCACAGCAAGCGCTTACCGCACTGAATTCCATACGCTCAGTGACCTGAGCACTCACCTCATCCCTTAACAAAAGTGAGTCTTTAAGTTCCCTTCAACAGACTCGCTGCGAGTAAGTGGCTCTCGTCTCACAACTACGTTTGGCATTTGGCAATTTCCAACTTCTCGGTGTTTACCATTTCGGCCCTGCTATATCTTAATGCTAATTTCTCGGTATATTTACCATTCCGGCCTTTGCCATTCCTAGCTACCCTCGGTTTAGTGCCAATTTCTTGTTCTTGAGTCTTAGACAATTCGATATTATATATCTCCTGTTCCAAGAACATAATTCACGCGAGATAAATTCTCCAATTAAGCCAAGATATTTCCTTGCAACAATTAGAACTTATCT
The DNA here is from genome assembly GCA_016904865.1 of Pissodes strobi. Classification (NCBI taxonomy): domain Eukaryota; kingdom Metazoa; phylum Arthropoda; class Insecta; order Coleoptera; family Curculionidae; genus Pissodes; species Pissodes strobi. Next base: position 151,696 of record MU187227.1, on the reverse strand, counting down.
TTCACACAAAAGTGTGTCAATATCCCTTGGTGGTATAGATAGAAAAAACATGCCCAATGTCCTGTCCTAGCATGTACGTTTAACATCAAATATTTTTGGTGTAATAAATTAAATAGGTAAAAATGAATTTAAACCTATTATTACATCTGGTCTTTCGACGAAGAAATAATAAATATCTGGGTGATGAATATAATGAAGGTGAGCCATCATCATCATATCTCATGTACTTTGATGTTAATAATTTATATGGAACTGCTATGTCTTTGCCTTTATCCACAAGTGAATTTAAATGTGTTGAAAATATCTATGAACTACCAAACGTAATGAATATTTCTGTGAATGATGATTTTGGATATATTTTTAATAAAACGCAGGAAACAAAGTGTTAATTAAATGATTAGATTTTTCCAATAAGTACAGGGTGATCTATTATATTTTGACCCCCTACCTTTACCTGTATTATAACAGGTACAACAAAACTTTAAATGAGGAAGTTTTAGAACTTTGCTTAAACCGTCAAAAGATTCTATCAGACAAAAAAACTGAGCATCGAAAAGCGCAGAAACATTCACAAGTTTGCTTTTTTTAAAATGAACCACCTATTTTTTATTCGAAATTTCGATAGAGAATATTTTTCTGCAACCAAAAATATATAATATGTTTATATTTTTCTTAGCCATTAGGTTCAAATTTAAATTCAAAATATTTTGTAAAAGTTATTACCTTCTACAGGTATTTCTAAAGGTAGAGACTGGTAATGCCTAGAAAAGTTATAAGATGTCAAGCTGCTGCCAGGTTGTCTTCGATTGATCAGGCAGTATTAATTACAATTAAAAATGGGATATCCTGCTGAAGAAAAGGCTTCCAATTTCTATAATAAAATCAATTTTTATTAAGCTAATAATAAATAATAAGGAAATTCAACGAAAAAGAAGAATGGTAAGGATGAAGAAGAATTCAGCATGATCTAAACATGCAATTAAACATTTTCTACATATCCACCATTAATATCAATGCATGTTTGTACATTATTTGAAAATTTGCGGTGAATTGTATTATACATAAATTCTGGGTGGTTATTGTTTAAATTTTCAATTTGGGCAAGAAGCAGTTTTCTCATAGTAAGCATTATCCTTTAAATTTCTCCATGGAAAGATGTCATTCGGGTTGAACTCGAGACTGTTAGCTGGCCATCTGATAGGTCCTCTTCGACCAATCCACAGCGCACATTTATTACTTAAAAAGTCAGTGACTGGTTGAATATTGTGAGGAGGAGCTCCATCTTGCTGCCAGATCAAAGAATTATACTGTGCAAGTGGAAGCTGTTCTAATATATTTTTCAAGGAAATTAAACTATCTCGTACCATTTAAATTTTAGTAATAAATGATTGGTCCTAATATACGATTGCCCAACATCCCGCACCAAACATGAATTGAACGTCTCCCCTGTGTTTTAACGGCTTGGATTTTACACGGGTTTTTAGTAGACCAAAACCGTTTGTTCCACCTATTGTACATCCCAGAAGTTGTAAACGTGGCTTCATCAGTAAACAAAATTCTATTTAATAAATTAGGGTCTTGCTGGATTCGCCTTAACATTTCTCTACAAAATTGAAGCCTTTAGTTTTTGTGATCATCCGTTAAACCCTGTACTGGTATAAATTTATAGGGGTGGTATTTATGTTTGTGTAAAATTCGCCCAATTTTGTCCTGTGATGTCATGGCTTGGCTTGCAATGCTTCTTGTGCTTGATTCAGGATTATCTAGATTTTTTATACATAGTTATTATATCTACATTTTCAACAATGTTAAAAATATTTACCTGTAAATAACAATAAAGCACTGAGTTCCTCTTCATCTTTACTAACCACCATTCTTCTTTTTCGATGTATTTCCTTCCTGGTCTCGAACGCTTTTACAATATTTTTTATAGTATTTTTACAAGGGGTAGTTTGATTGGGGTAAAGTCTTCGGTATTGCAATATCACTTGATTAGCGTTAGAATTATTAGCATAATAAAGTTGAATGATGGAGGCTTTTTCTTCAGCAGGATATCCCATTTTTAATTATAATTAATACTGCCTGATCAATCGAAGACAATCTGGCAGCAGCTGAACATCTTATAACCTTTCTAGGCATTACCAGTTTCTTTCTACCTTTAGAAATACCTGTAGTAGGTAATAACGTTTACAACATATTTTGAATTTAAATTGAACCTAATTTATAAGAAAGATATAAACAAATTATATATTTTTGGTTGCAGAAAAATATTCTCTATCGAAAATTGGAATAAAAAATAGGTGGTTCAATTTTAAAAAGGCAAACTTGTAAATGTTTCTGCGCTTTTCGATGCTCAATTTTTTTGTCTGATAGAATATTCTGACGGTTTAGGCAAAGTCCTAAAACTTCCACATTTAAAGTTTTGTTGTACCTGTTATAATAAAGGTAAAGGTAGGGGGTCAAAATATAATAGATCACCCTGTACAATAGTTGGATAGATCAAAATAATGTTGAGTGATTGCATCACTTAAATATTTGTAACTAAGATGCAATAAAAAACAAATGTATACAAGTAGTAAATTCCTTTTATTTTTCTAATACTAACATGTGTACACCAAATACATGGTTAACTAAACAGATCTTACAATATTTTAAAACTCTAACTTGACTCTTAAATGCACAAATTTACTAACTAGAAATTTACGTCTCATACATCGAAAAAATACATTTAGTATTAATGATGTGTTCGATTATGTCCATTTTTCTCTTTAATTATTACGTCTCTCGTCATTTTTTGGATTGGTAAACATAAATTTAATAACTGTATGCTTATATCCTCTTTGTCGAAAGTACAAGGAATGCATGGTGTCTGTTCTTCAGTTTCCCCCTTGCACTTAGAACACACTTACTTAACTGGTACAGACATATCTAACACACAAAACTGAATATAACAATGTTTCTATACATTTAATACAGTTGACATCCCTCCAAGAGAAAAGAATAAATACGTGCTAAGATTGACCACCTACCACCTGTAGAAAAAATAGCAGAAAACTGAAAGATAAATGCTTTTTTATTACGCATGCATCATAATCAACGATTATCGCATGCTGCAGCGTGCTTAAAATGATGTTTTTCTACAAACGTCACTAAAAGTACAATTTTTAGCGCATGCTGTCAGTGTCTAAAATGTCACTTTATGGCACTGGTGCTAAAAGTAATTTACTTTTAGCACTGGTGCGAAAATATAAAAATGTTTTATATCAGACTGAACTTGCCACTAACATTTTTCAGATCGCACCATCTAATGAAACGGTTGTACGAAAACTCGTATTGTTGCTTACTAGGCAATAACTCGAAAGTGACTTTATTAGCAGCTTCTTCGATATCCGCAGGAAGAAATTAATTTTCTTGATCACTTTCCATGTCACGAGATTTGAAGTTAGATACTTATCAACAAACGGTCGAATTTTCATTACCGTAGCAACAATAAACTTGATGAATAATTTGATTTCAAAAAGATGTTTTATAAATTTAATAACGTAAGAAATGCGTTGATTTATACTTTGAATGGTGTTTGTAGTAAAAATAGTGTATGATATATGTGTTAAAAGTGATTTTATTTTGTTCGAAGGGATGGGACACTCCGCCTTCGGCGTCGTGTCCCAAACTTCCCTTCTCACAAAATAAAACGTCACTTTTAGCACTTATATCATAAATAACTATTATGATGTGCCTACTTTTTTAAAGGTTGCTATAGAAACATTTGATCATGTCAAATGTGACAGATTAATATATTCGTCAATATATCCCTTAAGTTTAATATTTAAAACATTTTTGAGATTATGATGCATTTGTAATAAAAAATAGCGTATGATATACGTGTATAAGAAGCCTTTAAAGCACTTGCGACTTACAAAACACTCCGCTGCGCGTCGTGTTTTGAAATATGTCGCGCGTGCTTTGAAGGCCCTCTTATACACTTATATCATAATATACTATTAATATTTTAATGTAAACTAATTTAAAAATAAATATCCTATTTAACAAGTATATGTATTCCAGTAACCATGCATAATATTATAGCTATTATTGCATACATTTCAACTCAATTATCAATTTCGACCTCATAGTAATAAAACATATTAATTTAAAATTATATGTATTTATGCCTGGTTAATTTTGAATGAATTTGAACTCTAATATCAATTTTGACCCACGTTTGCTTGTTACTTCAACGTTGCGCTCCCGAGCATGTTGATGATGCTAAGCTAACATTTTCAAATTAAATTTAATCAGCTCTCTGGTAGCCTAGTGGAATACGCTGCGGCTGCTCTTCGTTCTACTGATATCAGGTTCGATTACTCATGCTGCCACCGCAACAAAGGGGAGTGTGGTTGGTGCCAAGAAGGCATTAAGGCAAAAAGTCTTTAATTATTTATTTTTCCCTAAGAAAAACTACCCTAAAAATTCACCCCTAAAGCTACCCTTGATATGATGACGGTTATATTGGATACGGGGTAAATGGAATAAGTCACATGGTGTTCAAGAGTGACAAAAAGACACTAGCTTAGACTGAACCGAATAATTATATACCCTGCATAACGGTTTGGTTCATTTGGCATCGTGACGTCCAAAGTCCTTTCAGCAGCCTCTGGTCATTGTCGACCACTTCTTCGCCAGCAAATATCATATCGTTTAGGCCTGTGTGGTACGTGCACGTTGATGTCTCACTTAAAGACTTTCTGTCACCTGAAACACGCTTCTTAGTGACCCTTTGACCGTTCTTTCAGTAGACTCTGGTTATTGTCACATATTTTTCATCCACAAGAAATATTTCTTGAAGAACATTTGTCACCTTTTCAGCTGCTCAAGTCGGCCACACCCAATCTTTGGACACATGCCATCGGGCAAAAGTGTCTTATCTACCAACAATCACTCTACTAGAGACAAGTCTCGAGCACTGCATATTCTGGAATATTTACATTCTTTGGACATACAACAAAGAAAAGAAAAACGTGTTGACATCTAAACGTTATGTTAATATCAGTGATTCCCTGCACCTAAGTTTCACCGTACATTAATAGAGAAAGCAATAATTTTTTTGTCATTGGGAGCTAAAATTTTACTGTTACTTTGTAAGTCTTTATCTCTAGGAGAACGAAAAATTCGCACCTTTCTACATTTTGCGTAATTTAATTTATAACCTGGCACACGACACCTATATGTTAATTAGATACTGATACTTAAAGTTATATTATATAAAATATAGAAAAAAAACGACATGTAAATTGCGGAATTCAAAGAACAACTGTAAAATGGTTCGGTTTGTTTACATCTTGGGGGTCCACGTATACCTAAGCCTAAATTAAATCATCAAGCAGACTACTACTCAGATTTAAACGATTTTACTGACTTTTAAATATTATTATACTAATCGGTAGCTTCATTAAAATTAACACCAGATAGCATGCTTTTTAGACTCTAAATTGCTGTATCTCAAAATACTAATTAAAATTTAAAACCATGTTTAAGTATACTTCAAGGATGTGCGTTTTTTTAAACCAGCTCATTATTAAAAAAAGAAGTCTATTAAAAATACTTTTTGCCCAATAGTTATTTAAAATTTAATGATAAAAAGCAAATTATCTTTATCTGGTTCAAACTGATGTCATTAATTTGCAATAAAATAATGATTTAACATAAGTTATTACAGTAAAATTGAACGATATGACGCTTTGCATCGAGGAGCCACAATTTATAGATGATCAAGAAAATCCGACATTCTGGCAGCAAACAAATAAACACTTATGTCTAGCCGCAGCATGGCAACTAATGAGGCCAATGAAAGGTTGCCTATTATTTCACTTCATGCATGGCCCTCCGCTCACTTCGCGCGCTACGGCGCGCAACCAACAAAACTAACAAAGACTAGCTCAAGGCATGCCCAAACATAACCTTAAAAAAATAAAAAACACCGTGAACCCGTGCCGCCGTATCACAGGCCCAGCATGTAACCACTGAACCACCAGAACACTTGAAAGCAATTATTTGCACCACCATGGCTAAATTGAGGGCTAAATAGTTGCTTTGCTATTGCTAATTAAATAAACCCGAATATCGTTGTCCTACGCGACGTGACGTCAGCACCAATTTGTTTAACCACAATGTCTGGTACTGTAGGATTACTTGGTTCATCATCCATATTATGTAAGCCTTTATTTTTCGTTTATGACATGTTTTTCGAAAGGCTTTAATTAATTTAAGTTCTTGGACAGTATATGTATATAACAATTAGATTTAAACACTTGCCTTTGAATACAAAATGGCACAGGAGGCTTTCTATCTGAATAAATTGGAATATTCTACATGTGTGTCAAATCATATCTACGTATATATATATGGGTAAAGGCCCCGATATCACTGTAAAAGCGGGCAATTATTGAGTGAGTGTCAGTTCCATTTAATTGGTGTGCACATGCACGCGATTGCAAATATGTTACATATGCATAACGTACATATCAATATACAATTTGCGTACTATAGTAGCATGTAAATTATATATTCTCAATTGTCGATATTCGGTCTGGCATTCAAGGGCACAGATCCAAATAATTAACGAAATCTCAAGTTAGGATTATTACATAGAAAGTTTAACACTATAATACTTTTATTTAAGATATTACCAATATTAAAAATCGCGAACAGAAGTGAATTATGTTTAATGTAAAATAGACCCACTTTCAAATTTGATTTAACTCTTTATAATATTTTTTGGAGTAAGGAAAATTCTGCATTAAAATGTCCATCTAACAGTTTTAAATTATTTTATTTATTCTGATCTTACTTGTCACACATCAAAACTAGCTGCCTATTCAATTACAATAAATCATACAAACACATTTCCATTGCAACGCTTGATAAATATATATTAGATACCTGTGTATCCCTGTTGGATCCCTACATAAAATTATAATAATTTTATGTTTTGATGTCAGAGAGGTATTATGAAAACTATCGTTAAATACACGTCCAGAAACAGCCTTTCCCGTGCTTGCACGACTATTGGAATATACTATTTCAATAGCAATTTTCACTAAGCACCCGTATTTTACAGGCAAACAAATGGCGCAAGGAAGTACCGCAGTTCGCCAGGGTCTGCGACAGAACTGGCCGCGCGGGGTATTTTTGTCAGATCGCCTTTGTTTGCGGTTTTTAATTAATTTACACGCACACAATTTTACCGCCACCGCGCCCGCCTTCGCCTTGGTTTGCGTTTCGCTTAAGTGATTTGAAATGCTGTGTTGTAGAGTGGTTTATTACGGCATACTGTGCTTTAGCTTGGTCTTTTCGGCAAATACCAGACATACTGTGTTATAGAAGAGCGTACCTATAACTTGATATTCATTTGGTGCATTGCCACCAAACCCTTCAAGATTGTTATGACATTATGGGTAATGTTCTAACAATATTAAGGGTTTGGTGGCAATGCATACAATAAATATCAAGTTTATACTTATAAAAAATAAACAACTATTTGATTAAAACAAACTTAAAACTATAAATAAGGTAAAAATAATATAATAATTATAATAATAATAATAATATAAATAATAATAATAATAATAATAATAAAAATAATAATAATAATAATAATAATAATAATAATAATAATAATAATAA
>MU187227.1:119446-144003 GCA_016904865.1 Pissodes strobi | reverse complement strand
AATAATAATAATAATAATAATAATAATAATAATAATAATAATAATAATAATAATAATAATAATAACAAGAAAACGTTCCTCACAAACATCACACAGACATGGAACAGCAAAAAACTACATGGCAAATTCAAGAACGATCTGGATAAACAACATCAGCTCTCAACCAAGTGGATCGAACTCGGACACCTGTACAGTGAAACAGAAGGATTCATGTTCTCCATACAGGACCAAGTTGTGCCGACAAAAAATTACCAAAAGTACATCACAAAAACTAACATAGAAAACGATAACTGTAGAGTGTGTAAATCAATGCCCGAAACGATACAACACATAACATCAGGATGTTCTATCTTAGCACAAACAGAATACCTAAACAGGCGCAATCTGACAGCCAAAATCCTCCACAAATACTTACTCCACAAACACAACATTAAAACAATAGAAGAGCCGTACTACAAATACACACCAGACCAAGTCAACGAGAACCAGAATTACAAAATATACTGGGACCGAGGAATTATAACCGATAAAACAATTATAAACAATAGACCAGATATAACAGTAATAGACAAAATTAACAAAATCACAATGTTAATAGATATTGCACACCCCCTGGACCACAACATACAGAATACAATAACAGAGAAAATACGAAAATACACGGACCTAGCTGAAGAAATAAAATCAATGTGGAAAGTGGAAGAAGTCCTCATCCTCCCCGTAGTCATCTCAGTCACAGGCCTCATACCACCGGAGTTACCCGCAGGATTCACGAAACATAATCTTCCACATCAACTAATAACAGACATGCAAAAATCAGTGATCCTAGAAACATGTCGGATAGTCAGGAAAATCCTAAAATAAGTCAACAAGGTGTGAGTTTTGCGAAAGCCCTCACTACCTTTTACCACATATGTAAATGTGAGACTAAAGAAAGAAATAATAATGATAATAATAATAGTAATAATAATATAACATCACAAGAACATAATTCCATTAATGAAATACCTACTAAACAAGAACTAACAGATCTCTGGGCAAATATATGGTCAACACCTCTACAACACAAAGACAGTAATAGCTGGATCAAAACAGAAACAGATAGGCACAATCATATACAAACACAGATATATCATCATATCACACAAGAAGAACTCTCGGAGACCACCAAACATACTCACAACTGGAAATGCCCAGGAGCAGATAAAATACAAAACTTTTAGTATAAGCAGCTAATATCCACAGGAAGCACTCGTCAGGGAAATAAAAAAAATCATTCTGAATCCAGACACATTTCCAAAATCCCTGACATAAGACAATACATATGTTAAACCAAAAAAACACAAAAAATCCAAGTAACTATAGACCAATTATACATTATATAAAATAATATCAACTTCCATATGCCAGAAAAGAGACAAACACTTAACAAAACATAACATACTTACAGAGGAACAAAGAGGCTGCAAAAAATTCAGCAAGGGATATAAACAACAATTAAAATAGATACGGTCATTCTAAAACAGACTGAAAAGGAGCGCAGAAATCTACACACTTGCGACATAGATTATAAAAAGGCTTTTCACTCCATACCACATATAGCTGGTTAACAAAAATCTTAGACATTTACAAAATAGACATAAAAATCAAAACATTCAGATGAACTATACATACGACGAGGCATCTTTCAGGGCGATGCACTGAGTGCTTTATGATTCTGCATGTGCCTAAACCCACTCTCAAAGGCACTGTATAACTCCCAATATGGATTTAACATAACATAAAAAAACGATACAACATAAAATCAACCATCTTTTATATATGGACGATATAAAAATATACGCGCCAACACCAACACAACTTAAAAGACGGCTCAAGATCACAGAAGCATTTATAACAGATATACAAATGGAATTTGGTATAAGTAAATGCAAATCGTTACATATTAAGAGAGGTAAATGGAAAGAAAGCGAATACAGAGAAATCATAAACAATGAAATACTAGATAACAATAGAGAGAACGAAAAATACAAATACCTTGGACTCCAACAAAACACCAAGATAAATCACACGGATATAAAAACACAATTAAAGAAAAAATACAAAGAAAGATTACTAGCCGTACTAAAAACTCCCCTCTACGCTCGTAACCTCTTCAAAGCCATCAACACGTTTGCAATCCCAATACTCACGTACTCGTTTGGTATAATCAAATGGTCCTAAACAGACCTGGAAAGTATCCATATCCTCATCAGATCAGAGCTTACCCGATATAGAAAACACCACCCTAACTCTTGTAAAGAAAGAGTTACAATAAACAGAAAAGAAGGAGGAAGAGGCATGATAGATATTCAAGCATTACACACAAAACAGAACAAACAACTTCGGAAATTTTTCCTAAGTAAACAAACATCCCTTCACCAGGCAGTCTGCAACGCTGACAAAAACTACACACCACTTGATCTATCCACAACCACCCATCCAATGGACAAATTTTTTTGATAAAGCATCGATATGCAAGGTTGTCCACAACAAGCCCCAAGAATTTCACATATTCAGCGACATCAATAGTGGTGTTATTAAGTACAAAAGATTGCAACGTACTTTTATATGACAAAACTTGAGTTTTAGAAACGTTGAGATACAGGAAATTATAATCAAACCATGATTTAATGGTGATTAAGTCACTAGATACAGATTTGTAAAGCGCTGTAATATCCGGGTTGCACCAAGTAAAACTAGTATCGTCCGGAAAGAGACAGACTTTATCGCTAATGCCCAGACAAGCAATGTCGGTGATAAACAACATATACAAAAAGGGCCTAGTACTGAATCCTGGGGTACTCCACAATCTATTGGCTTGCAAGAAGACATCGACGTATCAACCCTCACAAGCTGACTTATGTTGTTAAGATACGACTCAAATGATTCGAGAGGCACTCCTCTGAATCCGTAGTACTGCAATTTGTTAATTAAGATATTATGATTTGCACAATCGTATGTTCAGGTTGGAGTATACATAATTAAAGAGGGAAAACATAGCATCATTTGCACATTTGTTACTTGAAAATCCAAAGTGATGGGTAGTAAGTATTTTATATTTAGAGAGAAAAGATAGAAGCCTTTCTTTAACCAATCTTTCAATGATCTTTGATAATGTGGGAAGGAGTGCAATTAAGCGATAGTTCAAAACTTGGCCTTTATCTCCACCTTTATGCAAAGGAATAATTATTGCCATCTTAAGACAGAACCCCATTTTGCAATGACTTGTAAATTAAAGTAGTAAGATGATTTAATTTGCATTCCGGCAGGTTTGAGAAGATTTTCAGAGTAAGCCCATCAGTCTCAATTGAGGATTTGTTTTTAATGTCTTTGATTGTGCTGCGAAGCTCAGAAAATGCTACAGTCGTAAAGAAGAAACTGCGTAAATTCACAGCTCTTGCTGTACAAAGCGCAAATAAGACCGTGCTTAGAATATTGCTCACATATCTGGGTTGTCGCACCAAAGCATACCCTAAAGCTGCTGGATTCCATTCAGAAGAGGGCTGTGCGTCTCGTCGGCGATCCGGAGTTGACCCGGAATCTGGATTGTCTGGAACATCGCAGACATGTGGCCGAGATGTCTCTGATTTACAGATACTTTCACGGCAGATGTTCCCAGGATTTGGCCCGCATAATCTCGCCCCTGGCAACTCCTGTCAGACAGTCCCGACAGACGGCAGGAGCGCACCAGTTCGTCGTACAACTAGAAACACCTAGAACATCGCTTTACCAGAACTCCTTTGTCTGGCGCACTGCATCACTGTGGAACTCACTTCCAGGACATCTGTTTCCCACTAATTACAACCTACAAATATTCAAGAACCGTGTCAATGAACATCTTCGCACACACACCGAGCGCCATAGGATCTCCCTTTAGTGTGTGTGCCACTGCCATAAAAAAAAAGATGGTGGATCATGAGAAGAAGTTATGGTGTTCATTAAGTCTTTAGCCACATTTACAAAGTAATTGTCTAGGTTCTCAGGTAAATTAGCGATTGTGTCAGACGAAGAAGTCTTATTAATTAAGTCATTCACAACCATGATTCATTAGCAATGTTACTGGATTTAGCCATTAGCTCTCATTATAATAAATGTCCTTGGCAGCTTTCATAGTTTTATGATAGACTTTTCTGTAAAATTTCACGTAATCATGGAAGAAGGCGCTGTCCGAGTATTTTTTTAGGTGAGATAATAAACGCATGTTCTTTGCAGATGTGCCTAAGCCTTTAGTTGACCAGGGTTTATGTTGTTTAATTTTGATAGGTCTAAGCGGAAAGGATTTGAACGCCAGAGTAGATACAGTTTTTATAAATCTAGAAAATTCGGTATTGACATCGTCAGAGGGGACAACCCAGTCAGTTGTTAGACATAGGTGCTTGAAATTTAGACAATTTTTGCCCTAAAAAATACGGCATAATTTGCGCGAAGCAATTTTGCACTTGAATTTTACCGAAAATTCTGTTAATACTGCCTCATGATCAGAGAAACCCGAGTTAAAGACAGCACAGTGAACGAATTCAGGATCAAAAGATGACACGACATAGTCTATAGTACTGGAACTAGTTTTAGTTATTCTAGGTGGTGAGTTAATATGCAAAAATGGACCAGAAGGGTTCTTGAGCAGCACCAGCGAATATTAACTACGACAAGAAGGCCCACTCCATGGCCAGAAAGCGCGACAAAGGAATCCTCGTTTATTTTCTTCGTTGCCTGGTAACGATCGGCGAACTTCGCCGCACACAGGTTGAATTTAAATAAAAGCTGGCCATAAACGATATTTTCGTTTGCGGTATATTTAATCAAATTTATGACGAAATTATTTATAGGACTCTAATACTCTACTTGGCTTTGGAGAAATACAATTGATATCTTCTGAATTGTTTGCAGCGCCCTGTTAAACTTACGTTATGTTTTTTTTTTATTATTATCGCCAAATAAATATTTTGATAAAGTTTGTATTCAACTGGCTGTTTCAAAAATCTGTTAAGGTTTTTAATTAGTTATTATTGATAACAATACTCAAGGTGTGTAATAACTAATATTTAAAAGATTTTGATTTTGTGTTAATGATTTCACCATATTTCCGAATACAAATATTCTGACAAGACATCAAGAAGAAAATGTTGCTCGAATTTGCCCCATCTTTTAACGTTTAATTAAATGTTGGCGTTTTGGGTGATTTTAAAATTGGTTAAAGGTTTTGCACAATATTTTTACTGTAGATTTCTTATTATTAATTATTTATTTTATCTTATATCGAATATTGACTCGACTATAGAATTTACGCGTCAAAATTAATCTGACAAAAGGATGAGCTGGTCTATGGCCGCCGCGTCAAAGGTCGCCTGCCAACATGATTGTTTTATTTGTATCATGGCCTGCCGATATTCTGCTAGTTTTCGCGCGGGGAAGGAGACACACCGTTGACATGCCACCGCGGAGAGTGATCCTTTTTATCATATAGTTTTGCCCAAATACATAATAAAAAGATAAAGACTGATGTACTATACTGCTAACGTGCTAACACTCCGTTGAGGTTATGTGTTGGTGTTATACCAACCAGATTATCAGAAAATGGCGCGTCGAAATGAGGATCCCTTATTGGCTAAATTTGTAACGTGCGCAGTTTTCCCTGCTACTGTCTTGTTTGAGCATTTACGTTTCTTTGTCTTTTTGCTTCATATGTTGTACTGAAAGTATTTTCACATGGTTTTATGTCATTTAAATTATCCTTAACGCAACGCATTATTAAATTGGAATTTTAAAAGCTATATCTGTTGTAAAGTCATCGGTACGGGTGGGCAAGAAATTGAATAATCGATTAAACGCTTAATATTTTAGCAAATAACTGAATAATCGATTAATCGAAATAATCGGTTATCGATATTTTCTGAAATATTAATCGATAAGTCGATTAATCGGTAATTTCTTAAAAGTGAATCGAATAATCGATTATTGTCGCCAACCCCTATTCCCATAATATTGTAGTAAGTGAAACTGAAGCTGAAATTTCGGTAGAATCATTATTGCTGATGCAAGACTGATGTTATTATAAAAAGAGGTAATAAATACTTTGGCTGAATCAGCAGATAAAAATTTATAATTTAGTTTTAATTTGTAAATATGGCTTTGATATTACCTTTGGATATTCAGAATATAAGCAAGTGTTTTTGAACAACAGCTGCACTGATGCTTCTATATTTTTTACTAGTTTCGTCCCTATTAGATTAATTTTTAAAAATAGCGATAACTCTGAAATACATGTATGGCAAAATTGCAGACCCTCATCAACGCGTTTCTGTCCTCCGCTTAACATTCATTTTGCTCGTGAGACTCCTGAATTAACCGTTGCAAAAATAAAATTTGGATCATCGAATTATAAATTTAAAACCCTTTTTTTTTACAACGAAGGAGCCCTTAATATTCAAAATCATTTTTTAAAACGGTTTAAAAACATGCAAATGATTTTTATACATATTTTTTATCGTTAGTGATAATTGATACACCCTATATATAATATAGATGATGAGCCAAAAATTCAACAATTATTTGTCTAAAACACGATATATTAAACGTGTAATACTTAATAACTTTTATGTCTTATTTCTGGTAAACCTTATTATGGCCAGCTTTCCTAGAAATTCGACCAGTGTGCGCCGGGTCCAAAGGTCACATGCCAGTATCATGCTAGTTTTCGCGCGGGGAAGGAGACATGCCGTTGACGTGCCACCGCGGAGAGGGAATCTTCTTATCGTAGTTAATATTCGCTGGCAGCACACACACTGGAAAAGTCAACATTAAAGTTGCCACACAAAATTAATTTGCTTTTTAAAGTCAGGGACTCAAGCAAGCTCAGTAATCTTTGACTGAATATACATGTCAGGTGTTCTGTAAATAGAAACAAGATAGAGGTCATAAACATTATGATAGACGAAGGAAAATTCAAATGCTTTCTCACACAATAAATTATCGAACTTAGCCACTGCCGAAAAGTCATTGTTAGTAGACATTATTATAGTACCTCCATAATATAAATTATTTCTATTTAATCTAGTTACTGTAGTATAATTTTTGACAAACACAGACTCATCAACATTTAACCAATGTTCGGTTATGGCAATGCTTTCTGGAAAATTAAGCTCTTCTAATAAAAGAAATAATTTATCTGTTTTGTGTCTTAAGGACTGAATATTAATAAGAAAAACACTAAGCTTGCCATCATCTATTTTTTCAGAGGGTGCTTGATGCTGCATGTATACTGCATACTGCTGCATACTGTTCGCGTCAATCTACCTAAAAATCCCCCGCTCTAATCGGAGAGCCAGTAGCAAAATAATTGCTATGACTTTCCCTAACCTTCTGGAGGTGTTGAATTCTCTCCGATGAAAAGAAAGACCTGAAGGCCGAGAGATCCGTTTCAACCTCAGCCGAACTAATACCAAAGGCGTCGTGGAAGCGATATTATAACTGACGCAAGAAGTTCAGGTCACTAGGTAGTCCCTCCGAAGCTAGAGCTAATTTGATGTTAGTGTTGGTGTGCCCTTCAAAGCACACACTGAAGGATTGGTCATGGAGATAGGCAAGGAACAGCCGAAGGGCTTTTGATATGGAGGGGTCCCTCAGTCTAACCAGCAAATAACGTCAATTAGCCGCATTCGAATCTCGCGACAGCCGCACTATAGGTAGAGTCATCGGGTCTATATCTAGTCCACTACCTCTCTTCGCACTTTTCTCCACAACAACCTCCAAATTCTCTAGAGCAAGAGACTTACAGGCAACCCCAACAGACCTCACCCTACCATGTATATGTACAGATGTTGAGTCAGAGATGGTAAGCTTCGGCCGTCCAAATTGCCTGGTATAAAATGTTGATAGCCAGTGGACGAAGTACTTGCTGCAGGTGGGATCTTGGACACTACCACATAATGCCAGTCTCCTTTTATGGGGGCTATGTGAGGTGTGGGAGCAGTAACTTTACGAGAAGTAATAATCACTGTGTCATGGTTATCTGTGTGGTCAGTCTGAGTCGACATCGATTTTTTTTACTGTTGGTGGGTTACTCCTAATAATTGGCTTATCGTTGGCAGCCAACTTTTCTATCGTGAGTGCCATTCGATTTACACTTCTTCGCATATCGTCCATTTCCTTCAATAACTCCTCCTCGTGGATCTGAACTTTATCAGACTCATCATGATTGTCCATAAAAATAGATGACAGATTGAATATATCTTGCTTCAGTTCCTTGATCGAATGGAATAAAGTTTCCTGTCTGGTATGGAGGCTGTGAATGTCATCTATTTTTTTTGTATAAAATTTTCCATTTGGATTCATGGTTACTCAAGGTGTCGTAAATTTCAGAAATGATTGGAAGAAGATTATTGTTCTTCTTTAGACAGGTTCCCAGAGTTTCGACATTGTCCAGAGAGATCTGCGATCCTTGTAGCTGTGACACTTTGTCGTAAAGATATTTTAACGTAGGAGAGTCACAAACACTGCAGAAAAATCTAATATTGTGGTACTTTTGTTAGTAGAGCACCTTTGTTGCCTTATCCAGCCCAATAGAGGTCATACAAAAATTCCGGCGTCACACCACCCTACAGCGTAGTTTATATTTATCTTTTTCTGCGACGATTCTCTGGCAGGAATCACACTTAAACTCAGCAATTTCCATATTAGTGTTCAATAATTTTAGATAAAAGTCAATGACAGCTGAACAAAGTCAAGTTTGTCTAAACAGGAACCAATAACAAAACAGAAACTATACATTAACCGGGAACACACGCAAAGCGAAAGGTAACAGGCCATAAGGTTGAAATTCAATAATTTTAAATAAAGGTAGAGGTCAATAGCAACTAAACAAGGTCAATTTTAATCAAACAGGAAAGCGTAAACTAGCACGTCGACATTATATCAGAACAAATCAGAATATCAAAACAAACACTCAATACCGGCAGAGCCAATGAAAGAACGGAAACACGACCGTCCCGTATGACTGCTGCTTCGATACTGGATAAGATACATTTATTTACTGGGATATGACAAAATATATGATTAACTTGAAATCTAAAAAGAATACGCGTGCTGTGTTTTTGCTTGGGACAGCGGAATATTTGCATGAAATGAATAGCCGATACTACGCCTATGTAATTTGTAAAATTGGAATTTTCTCGGCTTCTCGGATGTTTTATTACCACTTTAATACTTTCTCTAATTTTGAAACGAACATTAATTTACCTCTAGGAGAATCGATTTCAATTTTCCGAACTTTTCTTCTGAAGATAATTACAACCATTCCTCTCATAAATGCCTAGTGCGATTTGTACCACAAAAATGAAGTGACATTCTACCTACAAGGATCTCAAATATGAGTCTTTTTGGGTTTGTTTACCTTAACAATACGTTGATGGGTAACGCAAGATTATATTACATTGCGTAACAGAAGAAAAGCGGGGGCAATTGAAATTAACCTTTCTAGATTTTAGTTGGTCAATTGTTCACTATTATATTAATGGGAAATGTGAGGCTACGCCAAAATATAAAATACACATTGCAGCATGTTTCACCCCAGTCGGGGTTCCATTTTAACAGCCGGTTCTATACTATTGTATCCGTATGAAAAGAACTCATATATGTAATACTTTAAATTCATCAGATAATTGAAAGGCCTTCAAAATCGGTTCAAAATGTACAAAAAATTAAGAAACTGAGGTGAGGAAGTTGCAAATGTAATTTGTAATTTAGTAGTGTTTTATTTAACCTCTCAAAATATTGCAAATGTATCTTAATTCGTATATGGGAAACCGATTTTAAAACTCAAAAACATATTAACTTAGGATAGTTTTGAGTATTATTATTTTTCAATATATGAATAAAAGCAAATGTCCAATGGTGGTAATAAGCTTGTTCCACTGTGATTTTAAACTGAATTTTAGGAAAAAGTAATAAAAAGGCATGTTAAAACATGATTTCAAAAAAATAACAAAATTTATGCCCCATGCTCCAAAGGAAGTTTTGTCCAGATATATAACAGGACACGTGACGTATAATAAATTATCTCTTGCTAATGAAAATGTAATTCAACATTTACCGTTCATATTTATATATGTTACGCTTTACCCCATATAGGCAATTAAAAACATACATTAAAATACCCTCTAAATTCGAGACAAATTTAATCTATGCTTCCGGTTTTTCCCAGTCCACGTTTCACTTTCAATCTGTGTTTAATCGACGAACAAAAATAGAATTAAAAACTGATCGAGTTTCGCCTCTCAGCTTTCTAATTGTCCTTTTTTAATGCTTTCGCGCGTATGGAACTAAACATAACGAGAAAGTATGTTGATTTCACGACATGAAATATTTCCTCTAAATTAAAGAAGGGATTTAGAAGTGCAGTTAAATGGACGATTATAGCAGTAAATATAATTTACATCATAGGTGCAGTCTACATCACGTCATCTTCATCGTCTCCAGTGTGTTATATAAAGATTATCTTGATTCTTGATTTAACAAGAGATAGTTTGTTAGATTTAGATATACTTTGTAGTAGAGTACTTCAATCTTCTTGGATTTACAAAATCTTTTAAACCATGCTGAAAAGCAACGTATATTACGAACAATGCTTCGTCAATCTGTATTACTGGCAATTATTAGACTGAGGCATATTTGTATTGTAGTCTTTTGACTTTGACAGTATGGACAAACATCACCCTTCTATTAGACATCCGTGTTTATCTTGGCAAAACATCATATAGTAAACAGGATCACGAATCGTTCATTTTAAATTATAATAACATAATAATACTAGGGAAAATTGTACATTGCTTTTAGATATTTTAAAATAATTTAATGAGATATTT
The DNA here is from genome assembly GCA_016904865.1 of Pissodes strobi. Taxonomy (NCBI): domain Eukaryota; kingdom Metazoa; phylum Arthropoda; class Insecta; order Coleoptera; family Curculionidae; genus Pissodes; species Pissodes strobi. The sequence goes on along the minus strand of MU187227.1, from coordinate 133,102 downwards.
TTCTCTACATATGTTTCGGCTTGATGAGGTCTTTATCAAGAGTAGTTGTATACTAAAATCTAAAATGGTTATACCCTACTAAACCGCCTGACGGTATTTTGATTTTATTGCTCTGTCAATTATGCAGGTGTTTAAAGAGCAGGTTAGTTGGTCGTTCGTATTTAAAACGTCTGTTTTTGTGACTTTTGGATTTCTAGGTACTCCAAAAGGTTAAGGCTTTTGCTTTTTGTTTCCGTATGTAAAAGTTTGGCATTATTCCTATCTATAAAACGGTTATTTTCCATACAATGTTTTGCTAAGCCAGAGTTTTTAATATTATGTAAAATCGACTTTTTGTGTTCTTTAATCTTAATATTTAAGTTTCGACCAGTTTGTCCTACGTATGCAGCTTCACAGTTCACACAATTTATTTTGTAAACACCAGATTTAGATTGTTTATCAATTTTGTCTTTATTGTTTATTAGTCTTCTTCCTAGATTATTCTTATTAACCTGAATACAGCCAAATTTATTCAATTTTTTTGAAACTCTATCTGTAATTTTCGTAATATAATTGATAAATTCTAATGTAGGGTTATAAAATTGTTTAATTAAAATGTTCTTCTGTCTTTTCTTTATTAATTTGTCAATCAAAGCGATCTTATAACCGTTATTAATTGCAATCTGTTTGATAATGGATACTTCTTTTGGGAAACTCGCCGAATCTAGGGGAAAGCTGAAAAGTCTATGGATGAGACTATGAAAAGCGGAATGTGAGCTTCTGCCGAAATTTTCTTTATACGTCTTCGTTACTTACACAACAATAATAATATTCTGTCAAAAAAAATTGAAGGTAACTTGTGAGGAAGTTGACGTCGTTTTTTGATATTAGGTTAAATGCTTGTTTTAAAAATTTAATTCTTTAATTAAAACATTTTTCGCAAATCTTTAATCCAAATAGGTCACTTTTTATACGCTAAAGTTTGCAATTAAAGTCAAGATATTTTTCTTTAACTTTTCAACTTTAAACCCGTCTGCTATTTGAATGCGACCGTCTGCCAAAGTTTTCTCTTTTAACTTTGATTAGCAATATATTTAGTAATATTTTGACACAAAAATAAGGGCGGTAACCATTGAGGAAGTTCATGGCGTTTTTTTGACATAATTGACTTCGTTTGCTTCGAAATAGCGATCACTTCCAACGGCAGACGCCTTCGATTTCAATTTTGTTAAGATCTTAGGCCATTTTCATAAAACATTTATGCTGGTAATAATTGGGTAGATTTGAGCAATTTTTTTTTTGTTAAAATTTAAAACTAATAAAGCGACCACTCACACCCGGCAGACGGACAGTTTTAAAATTACAACCTAAAGGAGTACAGACATGTCAATTCAAACGTTTGGTAACTTATGAGGTAGTTGTTTTTACTGCCAGCTCTCAAACTAACAGCTTTGTGTAGAATATCTAAAAGTGGCCACGAGAAAATTCCTTTTTTCGTCAAAATTTGTAGTATGAAAATAATCATATAATTTCTAATTAAAATCGGTAAACAAGTTTCTACAATTTTGCAATAATGACATTTCTTGTAGTTTCACTAACACTGGGTTGGGTGGAGTTATTACCTTTTCATGTAAAAAATACGCTAACTTCGATATGTTTCAACAGATTTTCCCTAATTTATACTCTATTAAAAGATAATTCGTTGAAAATGCATGTAATCTTTTCAATAGTTTATTTAGTTTGATAATCGAATCCAAACTGATTTAAATTTTGGCGATCGAAATATATCGAAAAGTTTACTTATAAAATGCTTTTATAAAGACGCAATTTCAGTAAGAAAATTAATTTTTCCTTTCCCCAGTTTACGACCTGAACAATTACCTGAAATGTTACTCAAGGCTTCAAGAATTTAAAGCGTTTATCAGATCTGTAGAGGGCTCGTTTATTTTTGTAATCCTTATTGAGCCAGACTAAGAGAAGGCCGCAACCGCTGTCAATAGCTGCCTGTCTTGCAAATAGGGCTTTTCCTTTTCAAGTCAACTGAAAACAGATGCATGCATTAAATCTTAGTCAGTCCATAGATCTCCCTTTACAAAACTAAATCCACTTGACCTTTGGCGATGTAATAGAGGTCAGAGAGTTCGGAGAATGTAATAATTTTATCAGTCCTAATATATTTACTAAATTTATGAGTGCAAATGATCAATATGGCTCATATTATACCTGTTTAAATAGGGAGTTGTAGGCATTCAGCCTTTCTCAATATAAATATGTACCACAAATAAGTATGTATAAACAATTTTGATGTAAAACGAGACACAAACAACAAACTGAAGGTTTGATAAGTGACAAATTTACTTTTATTACCACAACTTATAATGCATTTATCATCTTAACATGTCTCGCTACAGGGCCGGACTGGGCCTGAAAATCGGCCTGGGTGCCAAATGAGATTAACGGCCCTTTCCTCAGGCTCTCATGTTTATTTTTAAATAGGCGTAGGCGTTTTAAAATTGTATGTATTTATGAATTATTTTCATTTAGATACCCGTATTGCTTAGTAACCCAAACTCCACTGCTAATGCTTAGCTTTTCATAAGAATAATATATTTAACGATATATTATTAACTTGGTGTTATAAAGTCAAACGTAACAAAAACTATTTTCTTAAAACTAAAAAACAAAAATCAAAAGTCTAAACTGTTAAAGAGCAGATAAAAAATTACATTATATAAATATCATATCCCTAAGACCCTTGCATTCACTGATAAGATATTTAATAACATCTTCATTATTTAAACTTACTAAAAGATCCTTTTCACAAGCCATCAACATAAATGCCTCTAGGTCATCTTGAGACAAGCAACTTCGTAATCTGTTTGGAATAAACTTTAATTTAGAAAATGATCGCTCACACGCTACTTGTGACATGGACAAAGTTAGTATGTATTTGTACACCTTTTCAAGATCTGGATAAGCCTCACGGTAAAGATTATGTTTGATTCAAACTTTGTAACAGCATAAAATACATTCTTTTACAAGTTTTATAATGAGATTGAAAATCATCTGGCTTAGGTATTCAATTCCGGTTCTTTTTCTAGTTCAATATTTTCATGTATGAATTCTTCTGGCAAGGACATTGATTAGTTTGATCACTTGGATGTAAAATCTTTTAACTGCATTTCGAGTTAATTTTTTCTACCTGTGTATAATATGGCTTAATTTTTGAAGGCTGAAAAATGTAAAATCCCGTATAAAGTTCGGTATGGCTCCAAAAATCTACTTCCCATTACATTATCTAACTACCTTGTCCATCGTTACATTAAATACTTCAATTCTAAATTTGGTTATTGGTTCCTGCGGGGCTTCGTCACTGCATGTCTCATCATGAAATATTTTTCTGATTCTTTTTCTAGATATTGGCATCAATATTTCTAAGGGAATCTCAAGATTTAAAAATTCTGTGTTCGATTAATTCACGAAAGCAGGTGTTTCCTCACAAACTTTATCAAAATTCCTGGACATATTTTTTAATGATGTTAAAGTATCCTCAACCATTCGGAGTGCTTGTAAAAAATCCATACCTGCTGTTTGAAGCTATTCAGACAAAGGTGTAGTGGAAATAAAAATGTGTTTAAATACTATTGCCATTAGAATTGTTTCGTATTTCAGAAAACCATCCAAAAGGCTTTGAGCTTTAAATATCAGCATTCAAGTCCTTGGAGTTGGCTATCTCATAAAATGTTAGACATAAATTGACAAATATGCCCTTTTCGTTAAATATTTTACATAAAGCTTTATCATTGGTCCACCATCTTGTTTCCCCAATAATGTTAACAAAATTAGAAATGGATTTTTTCTTCCAGACATTCATTCGTAAGTGCGATTGTCGAATAAAAACGGCCGATTTATTTATTAATCCAACAATGAAATTGCAGGAACCGTAAGTTTAGTAATATCGGACAAAACTAAGTTTAAAACATGTGCATAGCACCAAACGTGGATTTGACCTGGTGAGTCTTTAGAGGGCCATGCCGTAAAGCCATTATATTGGCCTTGCATACTAGCATCCGTAGAATTCTAAACCCAGTTTTTTTAAAGAATTCGCAACAATTTCATAGAGATCTTTACCCTTACTAGAAGTGCAGTTAATCAGCCCAATTAATCGCTCATTAACTTTATTTTCAGCTACATATATCTAACAATAATAGAATTTCCCGTTCCTGTCCATCTACAACATTTATGTCTTGTGTTGTGTCAATTTGTAGTGAGTAGATTTTAGCACTTTTGACTTGTTCAGCATTTAATAGAGTTTAAAGTATTTTTTGATAAAAATGTCACAAAATTGCCCCTACCTATATTTTTTAAATTCTTAGCCTTAGTGTAATTATTACGAAGTTGTTGACTCTTTTGGCATATTTCTGAATATGTGTGCGCAACAGGGCATCAACTTTCGAAAGAAGTAAAATAATTTCTAGAAAATTATCATGATCAATATTTTGTTTTAAAAAAGTAAATGCTGACTCATTTTTAGTATCTCCCCTGTAACTTAAACCCCTTTTACCTATTAATTTTATTGTCTCAATAATTCTATCTAACATTGGCCTATTTTCTTCAATTTTTTGTCTTCTTTGGGAAGCCGCAGTTGAAAATAGACAATGTACTTATATCCTTTTTCTTGCTATAAAGTAAGTAGGATTCGGTGCTCAGGTGATGGCTCGTGCTTAACTCGTGCTCATCTAATCTCGTGTATACGTGCTTTATAGAATAATTTACACCACTAGCAGATAATGACGGCTGTGACTCATTAGAAAATGTCAAACATATCCAGAAGTGGACCCAAAACAGACAATACAAAAACTAAAAATAACACAGCCTGGAAAGGACAATTATGGGTATTTCTTTAAGAGATAGGAAGACAAACGAATACATAAGACAACATACACAGGTCAAGGATGTAATAGAAAGGGTAACCCGGATGAAATGAGGCTTTGCGGGACATGTAACACTGCTGCGGCAAACACAGTATAGAGTCCAGCGTCTAGATAGTGGTTGTTTTGAGTTTTTAATTTTTTAATGTTTCTTTCATTAGGCTTTTTTTTTGGCAATGCGACCGGCCCTTTTTTGGGACCGGCCCACCGGGCGATCGCCCGGTCGCCCGATGGCCCAGTCCGGGCCTGTCTCGCTATCACTGTAACTTGGTCAGAAGTAAGAAATGAAATGATACAATCAGAGTAAACTAGATATAGATCTGTCTTTCTTTTGTAGACCAATGTAACACAAATGAATTTCTCCGAAATATGTCTTCCTAAATAATAATGTGAATAATTAGCTAGAGCATTGTAAAATGACTGCGGAAGCAACAACTAATGAGCGAAAATTATTTTTTTTAATAAATAATAGGAAATATTCCAAATCGAAATCATAAATCCTTACAAATCGGAATCGACAGCAACAATTATGGAAAAATAGCCCATTACTAATATTCAAGACTACCAATCGAATATTACAAAACTTACATCATCCCACTTGAAAATATAAATATAAAGTAGAAATCCCAAATATCGAAGTCCACAGATGTCGGTAAGAAGGTGAAACCACAAAATAACTTCAAAATCTACTACAACATAATAAAGGAAAACAAACATTGACGGTTTGTAACGGAATATAAGTTATTAAAAATAAGCTTACTCCGCTCCACTAAATTATATCTATTTATCAATGGTGTCCGATGTTCGGTATATTAATCGCCAGTGACATCTATCTGTGAATGGTTATATGTCGCACAATAAATTATTTAAGAAGAACAGGTACGCTGGTTTATATACATAGATTGCGGATTCGTATCGTTGTAGACTTATATATTGAGAAAGTGACATCTATTCGAAACCGGGCTTATCTCATGTAGTTGGTAATTGAAGGACGTAGTACACTATTCAATACCTAAAATTTAAGCATTTAATCTACAATAGATTACTATATTTAGCGTATGCTAAGTATTTCCTTAGTTTGTCCTATAACGGTTGTCACATAATTTAAACTACCCAATGAGAGCATCGAAAATCAGAATAGGTTTAACGTCTTAAGAGGACAGACTACCTGTCTTTTATTATAAAATGATGTTACGTTTTATTCCAAAACGAAAAAAGTTAGAATCACGAAATTTGGTGTGCGGCTTATACATTCGATTGACTAGAAGGCATGGTGTTTAAAAAAGTTATTATTTTTTTTTAACAAATTTTGAACCGGTTTTTTGGTGAAAACGTGTATTACGTTTTATTCCAAAACGAAAAAGTTAGAATCACGAAATATGGTGTGCGGCTTTTACATTCGAGTGACTAGAAGGCATGGTGTTTAAAAATGTTATCAATTTTTTATAACAAATTTTGAACTGGGTTTTTCACCAAAAATCAATTTTCTTTTGAATTTCATATCTTAAAGTAAAGAAAAGAAATATCTTGAGTAACAGTGATTATTTATGGTGTTGCTTAACCATAGTTATCTATAATTTTTGCTCAACTTAAAATTGTAATATAAGTTCTGATTATACATGCTGCAACCAGTAAGTTTTCAAATTGTTGGTTAATACCTCTTGTGTCCAACTGAGGTCCATATGATACTTTCCTGAATAATTAGTTAATTAGCAGTATAAGTTGGTCTAAGACTTGTCTATTTTTTTTATGTTACGACTTATCCGAGACGTCAACTACATGCAAACTGGTGGGAGTCGTCACTAGGATTGCCAGTAAGACCTGGATAAGCCTATAGCGAGTGAGCTTAGGTACAGGCGGAAGAGGTTCCAGTGGAGGTCCCAACCGATCGCATGGTTGCAGATAACTGAACGAAGTTAAGTATCAAAACGTCCAAGGAGAGATCTTGTAAAGACCAACTACCTGTACTAATTAAATTTTTTAATCGTTCACATTAATTTTCATTCACATTGCTAGTCAATTTAGTCAAAAAGCTTAAACTTCATAAGTTATATTTACATCTTATTACCTATATAAACTTCAACAATTTTCTTTAAACCTCATAATTGTAAATTAGCTGTTAAATTAATATGCATTGTTTTTAAAAATACTTTCTTTGATTTACTACAGGACTGGGTTCTATAAGACGCGAATTATTCTTATATTCATAAATTCACAATTATTGATATCTAAATATTAATTTTCTGTTTGCATTGGCTCTAAGAACTCTGGCGCCCACAATTAAATAATAATATGATTAACGAAAGAAAACGACAGATGTGTGAGCAATACTCTAACTCTATTTGCGCTTTGTAGAGCAAGAGTAGCTGCTGCGGTGTATAGTATTTTGTTACGAAATAGCGCACTGATTTTGCGATGGTAGCAACGTGGTTACGCCCGGACACATTGCTGTTGACCGAGACACCCAGCCATAGCCACCTTGGCGTAATAATGAAGAGTCGAGATTTTGGCCCAAATAATGAAAATAAATGTAGCAAACCCTATATATTTGTAATCACAGAAGCAAATTTTGTCAATTTAGCCTATAATATATAGTGTTCCATTTAAGAAATATAACTTTCAACACATTAATTGGGAAAGTTAAAGAGGGATACATTTATAGTGAAACACCTGGTACATTTGCCATTAACGTAATTTAGAAAAAACTCCGATGGGTAGAGGTTGCTGGCCGCAATTCATATTTAATGCAATAGCTGATATAGTTTCCAATGATACAAAAATTGTGACGAACATTAGTTTTAGTTTCCAAAATATGGTTTAATAAGCAGCTTCCTGCTTCATCACTGTTATCAAATGATAATTTACGAAGTTTCTCGTGGCGGCATGCTCCAGATAAATTAAAAACCAACAAATTTTACAATTAGATATTTGGAGCTTCATTTAAAAATGCATTGATTTGTTTATTAGTAAAAATGTGCGATTTATTTGGAAGATAGCCTTGACTTTTACGTTTTAAAAATGCAATTACATCGTAATGCTTGCTTATGTCCACGTTTTTTTTTTATTATTTGCAAACTGGCTTTTATCATTGATCAATTCCACCACAAAGTTGACCCTTTCCATAATTTCTATTTTTTAAGGTAGCCTAAATATATAATTTTCAAAAATTAGTGAGAAACTATTAGTCTTGCACCACTCAGTAAAAGGCGATTTTATATGGTTCTTGTAATTTTTTGGGCAACAAATCTAAAGTTGCTTTATTTGCCACTTCTTGAATGTCAACTACTGGAATGCAAACTAATTTTCCATATAAACGAAATTATCGCAAAATAGTTTGAATGTATGTGTTGATTCAATAAATACAAACAGTAACCAATAAACAACTTTAAGATATTTTATCTTATTGAATTTGTTCAATATTCTTACTTCTTTCTCTATATACTGTATTTTATGAAGAGCTCCAAAGGAAAGTAACCATTTCTTCAAAAACCATTTTGAACAAGCTTTCAAATCTAACTATTTAATTTGTACAATTTTAACATTCCACGCCACTGTCCTCGCATTCCAAAGAAATTAAAATCCATGGCAATACTACTAACGCCATCTCTCGGATACAAAGTTTATCCACTGCATCAGGAAGTCTAGAAAACTAAAAGTAAACGGCCTCAAAAGGCATCTTACCAATCACAGCGCTTTCTACACAAAAGCCGCTATATGCCGGCGATATTACTAGCGCCATCTATTGTAACAACGTTTACTCATCTGTACCGGCACCCCGCCAAATAAGCAGTCCTGCAATCAGCCGCATAATTCGTGCAAAACAATCACCTCAATGTATTTCAAACCCCAAGTCGGTATCAGCTACACTATGCAGGAACACATTCGGATATTCGGCCAATCACTGAGCTTCTGCAAGAGTTTAACGGAGGTAATCAAGTTTGCTCCTAAATTTCCGATCTTTAACAATCGAATTTTATAAAAACTAGTTAACGTATTTCGACCAGATTTATGCTAAAATTCATAAGGTTATTTTAAACGTAAAGTTTTACATAACTTCTCAGTATTTACGTTATTTGCCATTCCTATTTCCCGAGGATGTAGATTATACCGCCAGAAGGGGCGGTGACAACTCTTTCGAGTTGATCTAGTTATTACGTTCTAGTAGGAAGTAACATCTCGACTCTCACCCAAGTAAGTCGCGTCAAGCCGCCATGCCGCGCCGGCGGGAAAGCGCCGTGCTGCCGGCCAAGTTTCCACGTTTTGAGACCTCCTAATCTCTCTAGCTCTCTACTCAAGTGACATTGTGGTATCCAGCCATAGTCATCGTAGTCTTAAGCCTACAAGTAAGGTATTTATCGACACCCTGTCTGCCATTATCCTCAATCTCAGTATGACGCTGTACCATCGCTCTACTGTCGTCCCCATTGGTCTTGTCCGTGTGAGTTCTACAATCGAGTCTTGTCCCGAACCGCAAGTAATCGAGTCTTGTCTCGAAGCCCAAGTAAGTAAACACACACGTTTACATTCACATTCTCTCAAACGCGGTACCATCGCTGTACTTGCGTTCCCATTGGTCTTGTCCATGGGTTCTCAACATTGCTATATCCCCTACGCGGATTTCAGCTTACCTATGTGACCTGCATAGCGTGTTTTATAATCATTTATGCGTGTACCATCCATGTTATGCTATTATGTAGTTGCATACCATCTCAACCTACTACATTCAAGTCATTCTTATTTGCAAGAAATCGAACCACATTGTATATAGAAGCTAGCAAGAAACTTAGCAAGTGTTTTTTAAAGTGACTTTACCCAGTATTGGAAGATAAACTTCTGAACATTGAAATCTTAGCAATTTAGCAAGTGTTTTTAAAGTGACTGTCTCCAGTGTTGGAAGATAAACATTGAACGTTGCTCGCCAGTTGTGAACATAGTGTACATAGTAGCTTATAGGTGGACATTAAGGTAATATTTATCTTGTTATTGTTGCTTGTATATCACTGTATTTCATCTCAAAGTTATATCAGCCAATCGAGGTCATACGTAGCTGTTCCGCAGGAACTTTTATAAACTTTTAAGTGTATATAGCTGCAAGACATAGTTTTTAATCATATACTAATTTAGAATTACAACTCTTTATGCGATGCTTTAGTTTTTAATTGATTGTTTTTGTGATATTCTTCAAGGTCGGTATCTAGCATCGACATATATTATCCATGTCGTAGCACTGACTACATACAAGCATTTAATGTTTATATTTTGTTTATTTATGAGCTTCCAGTTATTTTCAGGTAAAATAACTTATTAAAATATTCATATAATGCTAAAGGTCTTTGTTTTATTTACAAGGTCACTTCAGAACTAGCCCCTATGGTAAATTATAGTGCCTACGAGCACATCTCTGTTTGTTTAGAAAATCGACCAAGATTGAATCTGAAACACCATTGGCGTTGGCTCTGGGCAGTTCGCGTGCCAGATAATTGTTCCACATCTACCCATCCGCACTTGATATTAATTATTCTGAAGAATTATCTTATTGCCGGACTATTACGGGAAGGTCTTGTTGCTAAATTATATTTGTTTTCAATTTTATTTTCCAAATGTTCCAGATATCATAATCCATTTAAGTTGCCACGTATAAAAATCGGAACTTATGTCCCAAAATGCCGCACCAAACTTGTATTGAAGAACGTGTTTGAGAAGCAATTGGCTCAACAGCTTGTGGATCTTTATCGAACCAAATACGATAGTTTTTCTAATTTAAATACCAGCAGTGGTAAATATCCCCTGGTCCACAAAATTTCATTGAAATAATTTGAGTCTTAATTGAAACTTCCTCTTATAACTTGGACAAATTCATGTCTTCATCTATTTTATACGAAGTTTAATTGTTGAACTAGATCCGGTTCTTTGTTGTCCTTTTCATACATATTAGAGATGCTGCTTCTTGCTTGCATACTGCCTCGTATATCTTCGATATACTGTACTCGTGTTCATGCAGCGTTATTATCACTCTTAAAATAAAGCCGGACCATTTTCAACCTCTAAATAATCGAATAGTTAATTTTGTAAAATATTATCCGAAAATAAAGGAATCAGAGCAAACATCAATGCCGTGAAATTTTAAAAATACACCTTTATGTCCAGATGGAAGCAAGTATCTAATAGGTACTACGAAAAAATCATAGCATTTCATACTTCTAAATCCTTACATATTTCGAAAACCATTATTTATTCGAGCAAAAGCTTGTATAAAAGCAGATGAAAACAAATAACTTTTGTTATATAATAGAGATATTTTAATTTAAAAAGTTATTTGGATCATACATTAAAAACTAGACTAAAAATTTTTCATATGCATTTCAAGTGAACAGAAGTTTACATTATAACAATTCCTTTATTGCTTCTTAAAAGTGTCAAAATCTCCTATCTTTTTAATCGATTTGAGAAATTTATTACGCAATTTTCCTTCTAAATATGACACAGACTTCCCATTCATAAAAGTGTACTGCTACGCTGATTCTATTGTATACCAACTTCCAGCAGGTAATTATTGTATTTCTTAAATGTCTAAATAATTATTGTTGGGTTCCGCGTTTCGATATGTATGTGCTAAAATCCACATAATTTTATATTTGATTTTCTTGCAGCATCCAATGTTTTAAAGACTAAATGTAAAAATACGATTCAATACATTTTGTTACAACACATTTGAAGTTGATATTTTATGACTATAGTTAACTCGAGTCAAACGTATTTTCCTGACATAATGAACATGTAAGCAAATTTGCGCCTAATCATCAAGTATGAATCAAGATTTTGAATGTTTCCTGCATTTATCGCATTTTTATCTCATTAGGGTTTTAGTTTCAGTCTTCGTATACAATAATTTTCCATATTAATTAGAGTTTTTTATAATTCAGGTATGAACCAAATAACTACACTGTTTCCATCTAGGTAAATTCAATAATTATAATTATTATATATTTCAGAACTGTTGGATTTTTTTTAGATAACCTTGTATATCGTCCAAAGTTCCAAATTGAATTAAAAAGAGAAAAGACACGTTCGAAAAATCAAAATGATTCGCCAGGGATTTAGAAACATTATATCCAATTTCTCGGAGGGCCTATAAAATGTCTATCCAAATAATTTCTTCTTTCACAGTGATTGATGATTCCTGATAAATCTTATAATAAACTGATACAAATATATAAATTCCGATTACTTTGATCCAGTTTATTATAAGGCATTAATCCCCCTTTTATGTTAACTTTTAACTTATTATAAGAGATAAATAGGGATTTAAATATTTTATTAATTTCATATTTCATACATGCAAAATCTTGAGAAATTATATCAAAGATTATTTTTACTCTGCGGTACTCTCTTCATCTGACGCTGATTTCTTTCTTTGACCAGATCGATTTTATAGCTTACTAACTTGTCACGCTCTTTATTATTTTCTAATTTCAATTATCTATCTTCACCTCAGATTAAAAGATACTGAAAACGAATGAAGTTACGTTAGGAAAATTTACAATAATTACACATGCGTAAGTCAGAACGAGCTGTCTTCGAAAATAGGCGTTAGTTCAAATGGGAGAGTACAGGGTTGCGATTAAATTTATTTAACCTTGAAATTTGGAACTCGTTTTGGCTTAGGCATGGCGACAAAGAAAAACAACAGAAGCTAAGTCAATTCAGAACAAAGGAAAAAATTAAAATTATTTATTTATTGAGTTCAATTAATTCAAGTCAATCACCCCGGCTAGTGGAGTCCAGTCAGTTCAAGAGACATGTCATAATATATTCTATTACAATGCGACCAGGAAGAAGTTCAAAGCAAATGGTACTGAGAATTCCTATATAAAAATAGTTAAAAACTAGAAGTAAGTATATTCAGCAGAAAGCTAGGAACATACCTGAATCAAGCGTGCGCAAAGCATTATTGTTAGTATCAACGAAGTACGTATGCTCGTTTTTATAACCATCACTTATTTTAATAAATCGAATCTAAAAAAAAAAACAAGTGCCCAGAGTACCGATGAAGTTTTATTAAAAATCCCTTTGCAAAAATGAGTCGAAAACTTCATATAAACATATCATAAAATTTGGTGGATTGTTTCTGTACGTGTGAAGATAATTTGTTTTTTTTTTGCAATAATTTCTAAGTATTTATTTATTTTCTTTTTACTATTCCTTTCGAGTTTTTGTAACACTACATTCAGGATTTACAGATCATCATATAAATTATTTGTTATTGGGCTAGGACTCTAACAAAGCCCTTGGCAAATCAAGAGGCATAGAATTACTACTAGTGGAGAATAGAAGCAGAATGTCAATACAAATAGTATTACTTCCTACTTTTCGTGCGACGTGCTCAAACTGGCAATGGTGGAAATTATGTTGCCTCCTTTAAAGATGATCACATTTTGTTTTCGGGGCGAAATCTGTAAATCTCCTGTTGTAAATCATTCTCTGATATTATTACATCGATATAAATTTATTTGATCTATCAGGTTGACACTAGAGAACTTTGAATGGACTTAACATTATTTAATTGCCATTTAAAATGCATTTTAACCACCTTTAAAGCTCAGTTGAAAGCTTTCAACTATTGTCATTGGCTCAGATTTCCAACCAGCGTCATGTATTAAATTTCTAACAAAGGTATAGCAATAATAGTAATGAAACAAAGCTAATCGAGTTATTAGAACAGCTGAACGTAAGCTTTTTTTTGTCC